>JAOCNA010000012.1:2429410-2440504 GCA_026546675.1 Papilio helenus | reverse complement strand
TGCCTTTCTTATAATGCAAATAGAATAACACGTGATGAATTATTCAAAATTGTCACATGGATATCTGATTGTTTAGACCGTTCATGTTTTAGACGAATTTCTTAGATTTAGCAACAACGTACGTAAAATGCTCTCATCCAAACGATGTTAGATTCAATAACAATCAAGTTAGGAGAGTCTTAATAAAAGATTAAATTCGTTATACTAGTTTAGACTACCGAAGTGGATTAGATAACATTTATTCATCCATTATCTTAGAGATGGCTTTAAAACTTACAAATTAAATTCCGTTGATAACCAGTTTAAACAGAGAGATCTCATTTGATACAGATATTAAGCACTTATCTTTACTTTTATGAATAATATTTAATACTCAGCATATTTTCGTCATTTATTATTACATTATTATTTTGGAACTAGTTTGTATAATCTAAGTTTTATATTATTATACAATTAATATGAATTCAGATATTATTTTACCTATAAATTATGCATAATTCTATCCCTACTGGTTTCCCTACAAATTCAAGTTATTTTAAGTGTTCATGGTAACATACGTTATAATAAAATGAGTTGGCAACGAACGCATATTTGCATGCGATGTTTTCTAAGGATAAATCTCTAACCTTTTCACGCTCGGACTTTTGTAATATCGAATTATTATTATTAGTCTGTGGCCGAAATAAAGTTTGTTTTAAACAAATATTATTGGACCCTACATTGTTAGACAAGTTGTTGTTATTTTCGACCAAATGCCATTAAATATTGATAAGAATAATATTGATGTACCTGTTATGCTAACGATACGGCACATTATTAGTTGATTATTTTAAAATCAACGTGTCTCGGAGCGGTTAACCTCGAATAATCTTAATGTCCATCAAAAAAATCTCACCGCGAACTTATAAATAATCAATTACGTGAACGAAACCTTTTTAATGCATACTCATCGATAGTATTATTGCCTAAAAAATCCTATTTTGTATTAACATTATGTGTGGCATTTATTATAATCTAGTTAAATGCATAATTCTTAAAATTAAAGTAACTTTTAAAAAATAATACATAGCCCACGTTTTACTATTGCCTAGAATACTTATTAAAAACGTTATCCGGACTACTATCTATATAATATGTGTTTTATTGATAAAATAATAAAAGGTTGACAATGAAATCATAGATTAATGTGTGAATACTTTTATTTAGTGTTCGTTATCGTACAAACAAATTTGTTATTGTAGGACATGCTAAATCTTTCTATTAAAAACAGACATATAAACACGTTCCCCAGCAACACAAGTTTCGTACAATGTTACGTTTTTTTTTTTCAGAATAATAATTCTTCCGCTGTCTTCGGTACCTTACTATTCCAATCCATGTTTTATAAACAAGTGACTTTCTTTGTCCGTACAGGTGTTGTAAAATGTGATGACTTCTCTTTTTTTAAGTTCTCTGAAGTCTAATAATCCTAGTGATATTAATTTGTATACATAATATTTTCCAGTTGGGGCCACGTGTTCATCTACCCTGTCATCGACTGGTCCAAGCCGGAGCAGACATTAGTGGTGGCCTCTCTCACGGGCCTCTTCCTTGCCCTCATGCACATACTGACTGTCGGTGTAGCAACATCACGAGACATCATAGCCAGGAGGTGTCGCAGAACACCTAATGGATTATACAACGATGGATTCGAAGCTTAATATCGATTCTTAGGATGCATAAAACATCGAGATGACACAGAAAATCGATGAATTGATAAGTAATGCGTCAATACAATCGAATCGATTGAAAGAATCGCCACAAGTTGATAAAGATATTGGCTATTCTGACATTTGGATCTTTATTGGAGATTGTGTTATAATTTGACATTTATGTTTCGTGATTTTTGACGGATAAAATGAAATCGACACAAAAGGACTTGTGTACTTACAAGATTTTTATGAAATTTATCAGATATTTTGTACTACCTTGTACTAAATACGCATATAACATGTTTACTGTTAACAAAATTGTAAGTGGAATATAATCTAGTGATTCGTTATAAGCTTTAGTATATTATTTAGTTCAAAATAGAAATGTCGTTAAGTAACTGATATTTGTGTAAAGTTTTGTGTAATAAAGCAAACTGTGATGGTTGTCCTATTTAAGTGAAATAAATGATTACTGACGATTTGCACAATATTTGCCTACCTATGCTTTTGCATTGTATGCTTTTAAGTAGAAACTAGCAAAAGTGCTCCTTCTAAAGCTAGCTACAGTCAATACCTATTACTGGCTAAGAAAATCTTTGTTAAACCTAATTATATTTTTTTTGTACTTACTTTCTTCTATTGGTCTATTACTTTTCTATGTCCTTTCTCACAAAATGATATCTTTGCCTCATTATGCCAGATTAAAAATCCTAATACTGAAATCTAAATAGATAGATCTTTAAGAAATTATCCAATAGCACTTAAAATGAACCCCAACGTTTTCTTCGAGCTCCAAGCTCACTAGCTTCTAGACTTCACTAAGCCAAAGTGAAAGATTATTGACGTAGACTATTTTTTCTACTTTATACATACAATTGAATTATTAAAGGTCGCTAACTCACGATGACAGTTATTTGTAAATAATTGCAAACTTATAAGTTTATCAAGGTGTAATCTAGCAAATGATAAGAAACTAGACGATTTGCGGGCACAGTACTGACTCACATCGATACAAGTTCAGTCAATACACGCGGTCTTCAGACTAAATAGTATATTCACAAATGGGTGTAATTAAAGATTATTTTAAATATCAACTACAATGGCAAATGTTTATGTTGGAGCACGAAGATGTTTCCGAATTCTACTTGAGCCCCTTCCAAAGGAACCGTTCAGCTGTGCCCTTGCTCTTTGTACGAGCGATAATATGCCTGGGTTGTGTTGGTATATTGATATCGTCTGTGATATATGATATCATGCCTTTTGGCTATTGGCCTACATTTTTAACACATTGGGGATTAGTTTTGAACACAATTGCAGCTGCTTTCGCAGTTATTGTGTCCGCAAGGGCATATCTACGTGGACCCATCGGTAAGTTTGTCTTTTCTCTAGTTATCTCTATAAACTATTAAAAATTAATGTTAGAAGATTTAACCCACGTGGATATATTAAGATTTGATATCCGGGTTCAATAGGCTTAGTATTATTAATGACTACGATTAGATGTTTTTGAACACCACTCAGAATAGATTAGACAATAATACTTCTAAATTATCAAATAAAGATAACATTATAGCCGACGTTAGATTACTATTAAGATAAATTAATGTTTCTCAATTAATCTGAGTTTCCATTGTGTAGCATAAACCAATCAGGAGTACATCGCTGTGCTTTGTAAATCTAATTCAAATTCTCATGTTTAATGACATTTACATGAGATTCTATTCAATTTTCCAAGAAGTTTACTAGACTGAACAGACTATTAAAAACCACATAAAACCAATAGCTAAATTGGACAGAGTGAATTTTTAAAGAAAATAAAATTTCCTATATGCTCAAAGTAGAATGGGGGAAGCCTTAACGTTAACACTATGTGTATTTGTACCACAGAAGGAATTTAAAATAAGACGTCTGTACATAACGATACCTATGATTGTTATTACGATATGACGATTAACGTATACACTGCAGATAGTTTTCTAGAATGTATCTTATTTAGGTATATTATGATATGCAGTACTTTCTGATTAAAACAAAAAGGAGATGACCGAAATTAAAAAGTTCTTAATTTCTTATTCCAGATGCAACATTTGGACTTCCTCGATACGTTAAAATGTATTGGGCTATGACTAACATAGCAACTGTTGTGGCGTTTTTTATTACGGTGTTTTATTGGTCATTTCTAACTGGCCAAGGTAAGAAAGATTTTTTATATTGTCGAAGTTACAAAAACTTTTACTCCTAATGATAAAAATATAGCAATTTCCAAAACATAAAAATTGCTTTTTACAAAAATGTACCAAATCGAAAGGTTTAAAATGTGTTTTACAATTTTGGTTAGATACACGAGTTTGATTTAGGATTGATTTGAAATGAAAGTGAATGGTGAACACTTAAAAATTTAACTGCATCACCAGGCGCTTAAGTTGGCACGTGGATTGCGATAATACTCTTATTACTGACGTGCCAAATGCCATCTATAAAGTACTATATCTATGGATTTTTGCACAGTCGATGAAAATTCAGGCATGAACAAGACGGTAGACGTGTTTGCGCACGCGGTGAATACGGTGTTAATGCTGGTACTGTTGCTGTCGTCGCGACAACCGATGCACCTGCTGCATGTGTACCAGCCCGTCTCCGTGCCTGTCATCTTCCTCGTCTTCAGCGTAATCTACTACTTCGCGGGTGGAACTAACGCAATGTATGTTATTTGTTACTACAATTGGAACTGATAACATCATATTCAATGTAAAATTTTTAACAATTACGAACTTACAGAAGTCATGGATAAAGTGAAATAGTTCAGTTTAGACTTCCGACTCACCTTCTTATATCTTTTACCTCAATCTATACTACTATTATAAAGCGGAAAGTTATTTTTGTATGTATTGAAATAACTCAAAAACTATTGAGCCGATTTTAAAAATTCTTTCACTGTTAGAAAGGTAATTTATCTGTGAGTAACATAGGCTATATATTTTAATTTCACACGGGCGCAGTCGCGAGCAACAGCTATGTTTAATAAGTGAGTAATAAAGTAATATTTTCTTTTTCCAGTACGGGAGGCTCATACATATACCCACCGCTGGACTGGTCGCAGCCTGGCATTGCGATAATAACAGTGGTACTCTCTTTAGTCCTTTTAATCGTGTTACATGCGGTATGCGTGTTGCTGACTGTCGCAAGAGATGTCCTCGGTCGTCGTTTACTAAGAGATAACAATTATCCCGTAACCGTCGGCAACTACGGTAACTTTAAAGCCCCGTAAGATGCAATGGAACTCCAATTGAGCAAGAGAAGTACGAATGAAATAACTATCAATGCAATTTAAATGACGTCTTCATGGACCGTGTATCACGCTGTTTATAATAGGTCTTTTCGATGAAGATATGTAACCACGTGAAAATTTGTAAAAGATTTTATTTGTTGAAGTTTGTTTAAATCCCTCCGTTGGGTTATGTTAGGTTAGAAAACTACGTTTTTCTACTTTAATAAAACGTGTATAGTCAATTGTTATTTAAAACACTGTGATATGTAAGTTAATTTTAATATAAATAAAAATTTGTTTCAAAATTTTGCTTTATTAGAAAATAGTCTACAAGTGGTACCAACGATCTCATCAACGTTTTGGTAATCCCTACCTCCATTAATATTGACCATAATTTTCTATAATAAATGTGATAAGTAACAAATATACGGCGTTAAAATTTAAAAAAAAAACATTTTGTCATTATCAAATCTTATGATTAACAATTTTCCAACGATTATTGTTTGATACAATTCCCAGTATCATATCACGCACGCCCTTTCGTAACGTAACCAACGCGATTTATTTTGGCACTGTAATCGATGTGAGCCAATCCGATAACACACTTGCGGGCCGTGTCCTATCTCATAGTAAAGATACTCTAGTAGTATTCGACTACATTGTGTGTGAAAATGAGTGCTATAAAGGGTTATTTTAAAGAAGAAGGGCAGCTAAGCATGCTTGGATTGGAATGCTCAAAACCTTCGTGTTTCTATCTGAGCGTTTGGCAGAGAAACCGCTCATCGACGCCGCTGTTCATTTGGCGCTCGCTCCTGTTCCTAACGTCGCTCGGTATACTGCTCAGTTCAATGATAATGTACGGCCTCATGGGAAAGTTCGGTTTCTGGTTCATCTACCTGACGCACTGGGGACTCACCCTTAATACAGTCGCGACGGCGATGTCGGCTGCTGTGTCGGCGCGGTGTTACTTCTACGGACCAATTGGTAAGATACAAAAAGTTATTAAAAATCAATAATCATTAAATATTACAAGGTATAATTCAATTCTATCAGGATGTTGAGAAAATCGATTTTGTCTAGGAATCGAGACGCCGCCGGGTTTGAATCACTGTTTTATCTTTCGACCTAATTTGCGATCTCGTCCGCTTAACGAGTCGATTTATCATAACTTTTTTACAGATTACATTGATAATAGCCTACACTGAGCGTAAATAAATAGAAAATAAATAGTACACCAGTAAAAAATTAAATAATGCACAGTTGCAATGAAAAAACTGAAATCTTCTATCTACTGAAAAATAACATTGACAAATAATAGCTGCGATGTTCGATCTAAAGTAATAATTGTATTGGGTTATTTTAAACTCTATCATAAAGTGAATAAATTGAATAAAAACACTGAAACACTGATTACAGAAACAATATCTTACCAAGTAAAATATTTTCAAATTGTGATATTTGCTATTTTGTTTTGACAGGCGCGGAGTTTGCATTGCCGTGGTATGTAAAAAGTTACTGGGTCTTCTATAACAGCGCAGTGCCCATCGCCTTTCTGATTACTGTGTTTTATTGGACCATACTATACGAAGGTAAGGTATGAAATAGTATCCAATAAACCTTTTGTTAAATAATATAACAATGTAGTTAATCTAACACCTTGTACCGGTCAGTCATCCGTCAGTAAAAGAAAACCAAAAAAAAATCCTTACAAAATTTTTCTTTTAACTCCGAAACCAAGACAAACTACGTAGCTTAGATTTCTTTACTTATAAGACCTCAGTCAATTGGGAAATCCATTAACCCGTAAGTAAATCATGATTAAACTTACAATTTAGCTACAAACGTTTAACTCTTCACCATAATATTTTTAAAATTTAAAATCTGTGACCTCTAAAACATAGTTAATGAGAATTTAATGCCTTGTTTATTCCACTACTCGTAATTGTACCTAATGACATAAACATTATGGTAAGAACATTGACATCAGATATGATGAAGGGTATTCTGATAAGAATACTCTTGTTTTGTAAAATATATCACTCTTACGTAGATTGGTGTAAAAACACACTACGAGTACAAGAATGGTACACTACTATACGTCATTACGCGTGGTAACTCTTGTGTTGCATATCTGACAATTGGGATCAATAATACTCTATGAGGTCAATTAATCTATAGACAACAGTTTGATCAAACACAAATAAAAACTGGTGTGAGTTCTTAAACCCTGATTAACACATATTTAGAGCGGACGCACACCTTTGACTAAACTATCGCACAACAGCTGTGCGATTGTCGATTGTTTCACAACTATAAATCAAAAGTGTGCGCACTTCCATATAAGCTGATTGGAATCAAAGGGAGACTAAACAGTTATGCGATAGTTTAATCAAAGTTGTGTCTTTAATAGTCCCAATATAATAGCAGTTGTTTCATGATCGGGCCGATTCGTTTCAGCCAGCCTTTCATATTTAAATGAATAAAGGCTTACAATGAAGCTTTTTTATTCTTTAATTTATTTTATGACTATTAGTTACTCAGATTATATTAGTGACTCAGAAACCATATATAGAAAATGATTAATTACTCTTATTCTGTGTGTGTAATTAAAAAATATAACTTTTTTTCAGCGGGTTTCGAAGAGGAGTTAAATCATGGTCTGGACGTGGCTGTTCATGGTTTGAACTCACTAGTGATGTTCCTCCTATTAGTCTCCGCGTCCCATCCCTCGAGACTACTGCATATTTACCATCCTCTTATTTTTGGATTGACTTACGCAGTTTTTGGTGCTGTGTATTATTTTGCTGGTGGAGTAGATGCGTGAGTAGCGACGCGATGCATTTATTTAAAAAAAAAATTAAAGTCTAAACGATGATTAGATTAATCATTGGTTTTATTCTCTTGTAACATGCTGTTTTATCTTAACGTTTGTGACGTTACTGTAAATTGAAATTAAATCCCTAAAGTACGGTAAAGTAACATATTTAATTAGTAGTTAATTTATTAAATTATACTTGATAACCATACACATATGATCGCTGCTATCACAACTCTTCCAATAGACTTCATAATAATCGCCAAAACATTCCACGCTCTTGAGGAACGGAGGTATGAAGTATTATCATAATATGATTTTAAATTTATAAACATTTTCCTCAAATACAGAACTAGAAATGTAAACATAGTCCATGTTAAAATTTTAAACAAACCTCTACATAAAACTCATCCAGTAAAATAGAGCAAGTCAACGATAATAATATGATTACCTAGTATAAATGTAGGTTCTCACTGATACACTTGTATAAAACTAAGCACCAATACCCTAATGGTTTGGGGTACGGACTACCGATCTTGCGGTCGAGGGTTCGAATCCCACCACTTGACTATTGTCGTGAACCATATCCTAGCACTAGCCTAGAGCTTAATTGGAATGGTTAAAGAAAATATAAGTAGTAAAAGAACTTATTATCTGCGCTCTAAGAATCTCTGAAAAAAATAATAACATTACAAAGTCTATGAATTACAATTCAATAAAGTGTGGACATAGTACACAATTACAACAAATAAATAGAACAGTAATAAATAAACGAGGAGGTCCAACAGGATATCACAATTTTTCAACTTAAATAAGTCTTGAACGTTTTGGTGGGGATATAAGCTGAAGTTTTATATTTTCCAGAAATGGTAATCCGTGGATATACCCAGTGATCAACTGGGCGGAACCGGGCTCAACAATGGCGATGGTGGCGATAACAGGAGTTCTACTTGTTGCTCTGCATCTCGCAGTGGTGGGGCTAGCGGCGATACGCGACGCTATCGCTACAAGGGTTGTGAGGCGATCCGTCATCACGCATATAGAAGAAGGCATGCCATTGCGCTCACAAACGCAAACGATAACATAGCCAGGACCTTCCCCTACCATGGGCTATATTTCTACGGAAAAGCGGCGCCCGTGACGCCCCTTTAAGCGTCTGTGGACCCCTTTTATGATCGACGCCCAGGGCGGTTGTCCCAACTCGCGCTACCTTAGCACCGGTACCGAGATCCTTGAAACTAGTAACTTAACCTATTGCAATGGTTTGTTTAGTATATTTATTTGATAGTTTTCTTACAAATTTATGTAGATTAATAATAAATGTATGTCGTTATGAAACCATTGCGAAGATTCAGTCACAACCGCTTTGCTGAATTGTTATTAAATATTATCTGCTTATTATAGGTCTTAACGGAAATAAAACGCATATCAGTGCGCGCCCTTGAGTTAGATGCATAAATCCGAGCTGAATGTTATATGTTAATATTAGGATTATCGTGTATACTTTAGTTTTAATGAAATATTTATTAAGTTCAATATGAGAGGAGTGAAATAAATTATACAATCGTTCTTGCGTTTTTTTATTCACTGACAAAAACAAATGAAATAAAGTTTTTGTTTACCACTCGTGACTATCCAGCATTAAATTATTATGTAACTTACATAGTTATAGCACTTTACTGCATGTTTTTATATATTATTAATTAAAAACACTTATGTAAGCAATATTCCTACATTTTAAATACATTCTCTGCAAAAGACATTGTATGCTGTCATTGTTATTGATAAATTAGTGGAATCACGTCTTCCGCATGGAAAATGCGATGTTTTTCTAGTCCTGATATTTGCAGCAAGCGGAAGAAATTTTGGAAGGTTATAGGTGTTTTTTTTTATTAAAGTAATAGCATGAAGGTATCAGTCTATCCAAAAATGTAAATGAAGCAAGAACTTCCCAAGAAAAGGGTTTGAGGTAGTTAAGAACCCTCCTTCCTTATGTTCAGAATTATTGTCGTTCAATAAAGGTATTTCCATAAAACCTTACAATAGTTTATGGCAAAAACTTTTTCCTTAAATGTCGTTCATGACAACGCTGCGTATGGAGAATGTCAATATGACAGACAGCTGATTGACTATGATATATTTCACAGGAAGAAGTAATTGTTGTGATTTTGCAAATTGTGCCTAGAACCGCCGATTTGTACTTACAATGTACATTGTTGACTGCATGTAGGTACTTCTTATGTTAGTTAATGTAGACAAAGGAAGGTCTAAAATACAAACAATCAGGTTATTTCTCAATGTAAAACTAATTAAATGTAGTTACTCATGACTTACGTATTGTAAGAACTTATATCCTGATGTTCTTACCTTAGCTTATTGTTTTCTTTTATCGTGTGAAAATGAAATGCATTAAATCCATACCGGTGATAGTATTTCAGTTGAATAGTCTAATTTCTGGTCGGAACATTATTTTTATTATACCTTTCTGTTGAGTAGAATACGTGGGCTGTAGGTGGGGTTTCCCAAACGGATGATTAGCCAACATTTGCAAACCGTTGAGGAACACAGCAGTCTTGATAGTTACAAAGTTTATCAACACACAATTTTCCTGTAATACAATTTGTGTGAAATTTTTGTGTTCTTTTTCTCCACTAACTTTTAAAAGCCTTAGATAAAAGTGATCTCTAATCCAAGTCTGTTCAAACAACTGTTTATCACATCGTATTCGTGTTACAAAATCGATGCTCTATCTAAAAGTGTAAGTGGTCAGTGGTGACGTATTTTATTGAGGCTGTGTTGACATTGAAGTATGAAAAGTGAGTTTTGTATTCGCCAAGCAACTGGTTAGTGGTTACATAAAAACTCCGGCACAGTTTGCGCAAGTATGGCAGTGGCGGGCAAGAGTGCAAACCGACCGGCCGCGCCGCGCGCTGCGCCTTGCAGTTACACACTCACGAAATATACTTCGCAACTTAACCGCGCTCGACGCCAATTTTTTTAATTCATTTTTTTACCGACCAGAAATTAACAATAAACATTATCACAGATTAACAATAGTACGGGATTATGCGAATATATTGGATAAACGATAATATTATTGGTTTATCGATAAAGATAGTAATCTATCAAGCGCTGTCTGCATCTGTCACTTGTTCGTGACGGTGGTTGTGAAACGGTTATCTCGTTCGTATGTTAGAGACTAGGGAATAATAAGATATGGTGAAATAGGAGGTTAGATATAAGAACAAGGAAGTGCGGTACCGTGTGGAAAATGGTGAAATGTTAGGAAGGATTTTTCGCTGTCGGAGCTATGGGTGTCA
>JAOCNA010000012.1:2287493-2312028 GCA_026546675.1 Papilio helenus | reverse complement strand
CGTGGAATTAAAATACAAAAGCAAGTAACTTATGTGTTCTAGACTATCCTCTACATCAATGCCAAATTTCATCGACACCCTGTCAGCAGTTTAGGCTACAAACTCTTAACAAACATCCATCCATCCAAACTTTCGCATTAAATATATTAGCAAAATACTTACTTGAGAGTATTAATAAACAGCATTATTTGATGTTTGATGCACAACATAAGCGTAGGATCAGTTATAAGTGAGGTATTTGTCCTCAAAGTAGATGCCACTTTAGTAACAGACATGCTCCATGTATCCAGAAGCCAGTCTTTGGAGACCAGACCAGCTCCGGTGGTGAGTAAATGTTCTTCTAGAATGAAGAAGCCTAGAACAGCACTTAAATAACTCTTCATTCCTTGTATCGAGTCGTGTAAGTTTCCTGTAGCCGGGATAAGAACTAACCGAGCTTGTTGTTTCCGCTGTGCTCTGAAATATATCAAAATATATGAATGAACTAATTCATTCGTTCATAAGGATCATTCATTCAATGTCAATTTGTACTTCGTTCATAATAGATTGAAATTATAGATATTTTCTCCAAAATATAAACATAATTGAAATGGAACTTTGGATTGAATTTTTTTACTTGCCTCAAGTTTAATGGAAACTAAAACATCCCTTAGTGTCAATTTATTATGAGACATTTCGATAAGCATTCATTAAGTAATTTTGAGTATGATAAGTATATAATATATTATTAGTAAATTACAATTAAAATTTTATTTATTCTCAAATCTATTTACATGTAACTGTTTATTAAAAATATATATATTTGTTACCTGTAATATTGTATGAAATCATTCTTAGCTCCAAGAACACTGTGTATATGAAGACATCTATGTAGAGGACTGAAGTCCACCAGCTCATGAGGACATTGCGGTCCAATATTATCTTTACCTAGACTTCCCATCATTTCTATTAAAAAAAAAAGATAAATATATAAAAGACATTAATATACGACAATCTTAAGGAATTAAATCTTTCTGGAACATAATTATGTAATTATTACCTTTTTTATTCTTAACAATATTTTCCAAACTCCTTCCGAGCATATCTTGAGTTTGTTTCAATGCCATCGCACCAACCTGAATTCCATTGCAAATTTAAAACACCCTTTATTTACTTTAAAAAGACATAGAAATAAATATAAACGACATTACTAAAATATTACTGAAAAACTTTTAGGGTCTATACATAAATAACTTTGTCAAATACTCGCATCTTCCCGCGAAATCAGCCGGAAATTTAAAAAAAAACTTAATAACGGCCGAATACTGAAACGAATTAGAAATACTTCGTTTCGTAAGCGACAATTACAATTTGACAGGAATTTTTAAATGGAACTTGGAGTTTAACAATAACCTTATTTAATTATTTAAATATCGTTCCAGTATTTATCCGTAAGTGGCATATATGAAGAGGATAGTCTGGAAGAACATATAGGCTACTTACTTTTGTTTTTTTTTAATACCATGCGGGCGGAGTCGTGGGAGAAAACTAGTATATTCATATGTAGTAAATTACCTGTGGACTAAGTTTCCGTATATTCTCTAAGAAATCTCTCAAATCCGCCATCGAAGCATCCTGTATAGCCTGTCGGAGACGAGGTATGTCTGCTGATATTTGGGAACACCATTTGTATGGCCCCACTCGGGGTAGCAGTACATGTTCTAATTGCTCTAACGTCTTCAGAGCTGGATAATATCTGAAAAACAAGGAATATTCAATCTACCTGATTACTAAATAAATATAAGATTTTAAAGGTTTTATTTTAATGGACCTTGCAAATTTAGTCTCATTTATAATTTAAGTTAACAATAAACTAGCCACAACAATTCGCAAAAATAGCGAAGCGATCACTGCCCATAGACAATAAACAGATTCCTAACTTTTATCAACAGATGATGCACACATAGAAAGAGGATATCTCCCTGTGTACTACCTGTGTCATATTTCCTGCCAAATCGTCACTTTAAAAAATAAGTAATTCTTAATGCTTTGCAGTTCCATTTAAAATTAATTATTACCTTTTAGCATCCACTTGTGTTTTCAATTTGGAATATGTAGTAAGAAGCGGTAGACAGAGTTCCATCTTTTCAATAGTGGCTGCTATGTTCAACTCAACTCTGCGGGCCCTTATCAGCTCTTCTGCTCTTGAACACAGACCTTAAAATATTACGAGTTTTATTATTTTTGTATTACAACTTATTACGAAAATAACCTCTAATGGTAGTAAGATAGGTGTTATAATATCAAAAGCATTCGAATAATAAATAAGGGAATTATCCTATTTTTGTGTGACCTCTCCTCCATCATTAAAGGTAATCTCTATATTGTGGATGTCTATAGGCACATAGTTACTTCACTTTTTTGGCGAATCCAGTTAGTGTAGGGTGAGACGGCGGTGCTGACTCCAGGGAAGGTAGCATTTGCACAACCCTCGCCCCACGAGACGACCCCAACGATGATCTCTCCAAAGTAGAGAGGTCCTCCGGAGTCCCCTTGGCAAGCGTCACGACCTCCGATGTCGAGAAGACCAGCACAGATCATGTTGGGTGTGACGATGTCTCGTCGCGGACTAAGCAGGTACCTCTCTCGGCAAAAGTCGTTGTTCACAGTGTAGATTGTCGTGTCGAGAAGAACGCTTGATGCCGAACCTCCTTGCTGTGAAAGAAGAAATGTTTGTTTGTTAGAGCGGGCGCACAACAGTTGTGCGATTGTCGATTGTTTCGCAGCTCATTCACTGTCTTGGTTGCATAACTAAAAATCGAGTATGCGCGCCTCCATATAAACTCATACGAATCAAAGCGCGACTAAACAGTTGTGTGATAGTTTAGACAAAGCTGTGCGCACGTTTTTAATGTTTTATTCTTACGGTGAATGAAAACGTCGTGATGCAACTTGAACATATCGACCTGCAGATATATGTGAAGTTCACCAACCCGCATTGGCGCGTGGTTGACTAATGACTTAGTTGACTTAATCACTCTTTCTCTTAACTTTAAAAGTTAGATAGTAATGTACAGCGTATACCAACCGAAGTAGCGCCCCACCCGGCGTGGACGACCGGCACATTGTCCGGTACCTGTGAGCCCTGAGCAACAATGGTGCCTTGCTGGACAACGGGCGAGTAGACCAGAGCCGACTGCAGGCGGATTACGCTGATATCGCCATCCTGGCCCAGCTGACCGTAGCTCGGGTGATTGAACTCCCTCTCAACATACACAATAGACCCACCGAAGTTCCTGTCTGCTGTGCCAGCCCTAATACGACGGCGGGCTGCCTCGTAGAAGCTGAAACCAACAAATTACTAATTTAGAATCTAAAAGCCAATGAATGTAGGTGATAATTTGCTAGGGTTGTTATTTGTAAAGCAATGATACTCACAATCCAGCGAAGCAGTGTGCCGCGGACAGGATGTATTTGGAGGTGAGAATGTTGGCGCCACAGTTCTGCGACCAGGTGCCCGTGAATATTCCCAACGCGTCCACCTGCACGATGGAGGGGTACCGCTCTATGGGTGCTGGCTGACCCCCCACTATACGACCGCCATTCGCCGCCGCAATGCCTGGAAATCACGTTAAAAAATATAAGACCATAAAGTATCCTCAGTTAAAGAAATTGCTATGTTTTACACGTCTGAAGAGAAATTTTTTAAAAGTATAGAGGCGTGAGAAAAATGCCAGGATAACAAATTGTAATGTTAACCAATAATATAAAAATTCTTATAGCCGCAGTTTTAGGATCCAGGTTTTATTTTGTTTTTAATTGTTAGTTTAAATAATCGTCAGTTGACAGTAGTCGACTGTACAATGTCTGTATTTCATTTGTTTATCATTTAATCTACATCCTGCAATAAAATTGTTAGATAAGTAGCAATAAATGCAAATAAAGTCGTAGACAGGATTAAGATATTTAATTTGAAGATATCTTGAAGAAATATTATAACATTTTGTAATTATCAGATAAAAATCTCTAAAACCAACATTTAAATGTCATTGTATTTCACTGTGGTTTCAGTTCAGTAGAAATTGTTGTCGTCCCTCTCCCTCTTGTTGCAAAAACTGTGATAACAATATCTTACAAAAACTTCACATTTACGACTATCAACATAAACATGCACTTTACTTCACATTTAGCTAAATAAATTTCGATGCATGTAAACTTTACTATATGCACCGTCCTTTTTAAGTGCAGCATACCAAAGCCAAGGGTACATCTCCAGAAGATGATTTGGTAATTAACATCATATTAGAATCAACAGCCCGATAGTCTAGCAATTCGCCGTTGATACAACTCTTCGTTACTGTGAAGGAAAACACATATCTGCGAAGTAATTCCGAAGTAAAGTGTACCCGCAGTAAGCCAACATTTTTGACTGTCTACTCGCCACTAACCAAGGGTAGCTTAAGCGTCAGTTGAGACGTATGAGCTAAAGATGTACAGGGAATGGTTAAGTAATATTTACCTGCGAGCAGCAACACTGACAAAGCCAAAGGAGACGCCATGTTCAAGCTTCTGTAACCACGCGAACAGCAAGATGGAATGTTTTATCGATGCTAACATTTTATAGTACAATTTATCAGAAATAATAAAACTAACGATCGATTAATCCCAATAAATTTATTGTGATTATGATACCATTCTTGTGCTAATAGTAATCAACTATTAATCAGCGTAAAATCCAAAAATCACCTAAAAATCAGCTAATAGAAATATCTACTACTACGCAATCCAAACAATTGGTAACTGAAGGGTAAATTAAAGGTTCCTTAAAAAGCAAAAACAAAAACGTATCTTTGTATTGAAATATTTGAACTGCATCACATTTAACTGTGAGCTTTAATGTCAAGCAACATAAGTACTTAAATAGAATGATAGAATTCGCAATCAAAAACAGTAATATACGTTTCCTTCCTAGCTAGGGATATACAATAAGAAAAGGAAAGAAGGCAAGGAAAGGTTCAACCTCAACTGTTAATGGGACCAATAAAAGATAATAAAAAAGCAAAATCCTTTATTAAATGTCAATACCAAGATCTTCAGATCGCAGTTGCGACAATCCAGTCGGTGTAAGATGCGATCGAAGCGACTACACCAGGGAAGGTGGCGTTGGCGCAGCCGATACCAAAGGAGATAGTACCAACGAGGATCTGCCCGTAGTACATCGGGCCACCAGAGTCTCCGTTGCAAGCATCACGACCGCCGACGTCCAGAATACCGGCGCAGATCATGTTCTCGGTGACGATGAATGGGAAAGGACTCTCCTCGTAACGTTGTGCACACAATTCACGGTTGATAGTGAAAACAGTTGTATCGAGCAGGACATCAGAAGATGGACCGTTCTCCTGTAAGAATTATTGGTATTAGAAGATCTATTCGATAAGTTTTGATGTTATCGCATTGAAAAAGTAAGAAAAAGTACAAAACAAAAGAGACACGACAATGCTTCAATGATGATGACTTATAATTTTTATACTGTACTGGCACTAGCTGCCCACTAAGACGGTGTCCTATATTGAATTCAATTGTTCCGTTCAAATCTTCATTTTATACTAAAGATATTTTTGTATGGCAAATATACAGTTACATCATCCGATGTCGCTCCAATAGAAAGTCATTGTACGAACCCAGATAGCGCCCCAACCAGCGTATACGACGGGAACATTGTCGGGGAGTTGTGATCCCTGTGCGACGATGGTGGCCTGCTGGATGGCAGGGGAGTAGATCAGAGCAGACTGAAGCCGTATTACGGAGATGTCACCGTCCAAAGCCAGCAGACCAAAGCTAGGATGGTTGTAAACCCTTTCAACGTACACTACCATCCCTCCGACGTTCTTTTGTGCTGTTCCCGCCCTGATGCGACGCTTTGAAGGATCGAAAAGACTGGAAAAATTGTTTCAATATTTATTAGTCAAAAATAGCAAAAACTTAAACCGACAGAATGGCTAACTTTAAATTAACTAAATGGGCGGATCAAAATGAATTTTAAAACTAAACTAGTTCATCAAATTAAAATTAGATGGCGTCATTATCAATTTGCGATGTACTACTAAATTATTTCCCTAAAATATTGGGTAGGGACCCCTAGATCAACGGTTAGCGGCTGGCGGAGAGGCAGACCAAGAGAAGTCTCCAGAGCTCCGCATTTATGTACATATGTAGGTATATACCTAATAATATTATTATATACTCTATCTTATACTTACACTCCATCGAAGCAATGTGCGGCAGAAAGAACATATCTGGTGGTCAGAATGCTGGCAGCACACCAATCTCCCCAAACACCGCTACTGCTGAGGATGTTCACCTGCACTATGGAGGGGTATCTCTCAATAGGGGCCGGCTGACCCCCCACGATACGACCGCTCTCCGCAGCTATTGCAAGCCCTGGAAACAATGCGTACTTTTAAAGTTATGCCACAGATTAGAATAATTAAAAAAATAACAATCGTTACCATCTTAACGAAGGCCGGGAATACACGGCAGTAGATTATACACTGGCATGTACTGGCACGTGCTAGTTAAGGGCACGACTATATTTGATATTGTGGCAAGGGCATGTAAGATGAAGGTGGGACCGGGAGGTACTAACGTCACGTCAACGTCAAGACACGTCTCGTCTTGTACGACCGTGTTGATATTTTATTGGCATGAATAGAATTTTGATTGTTTAAATAAATGTTTTAAATTATGTATGTATGTTATTATAAGTATTTTAATAAATAACCTATTAAAATAAACAGTATGGTCAGATACAAGTGGGAGGCACCGTGACTTGATACGTTCCACTTGGATCTAAGTGAACTGAATGCTTTAATTCGATTTTTTTTTTATCATGACTTAATAAAACTTACTTCTATTAGATCTATTCTATTTATATTTATATTAGAATTGAAATAGAGATAATACCTGCAACTAAGAAAACGAATAAAAACTCCTTAGCTGACGCCATTGTTTCCGTACCGTCCTTAAAGACATTAATTTAACTTTAATTCGTAACTGACTATTTATAGCTGAATATTCTTATAATCTATTAACAATCGACGTTAATCCACTTTTCACAAAATACGTTTATTAGTTGATTAAACAATGATAACATTTTATATAAAACTTGTTCCTGTCGTAATTATATCTTAATGCTATTTTACGAATTAACGGCATAAACAATGATAATGTCCTCGGAAGTATTTATGAAATAGTCAGTGACGGATTAGCCATATAGCAAGAGTAGCTAATGTTACGGGTCCCCAGAATTTTGGGGGCCCCGCGCTCCATCACGTGCAGTAATAAAATATCAATTTAGATAGGAGCGTAAAATATCTTGCATGCAATATGTTTTATTTAAATATTACTTGCAGAATGATTTAAAAGGGAGAGGGCACTCGGGAGTCGGATCGTGAGGGCGCCAGACAATGTATTAGTTGCAGAGGCGCCAGACTGGTTTGGGTCCCGGGTGCCCAATATAGTTTAGACTGCCCTGTATAGGTGAAATAAAAAACGTCATAGTTCATAATTAATTTATTTTATTATACTCATAACATCTCTTATATTAACTCACTAGTTTACTAGAATTATTATTTGATTATTTTAAATAATTTTAAACTGATTTTCACAATTCAAAATACTTTTCAATAAAATCTCTATCCAGATTATTATATAATATATGTAAATAATACAAGTATCGATCATTCGTTTTATCGACATTTAATTGAACTCGAGTGTTTATCTTATTTTATAAAAAAAAGTAACAATTAGAAACAAAAATGCGTTTGTTGTATTGAAAACTCCGAACGTTCTTAATTCGAATTTGCCGCCCAATTGTTATATGTCTTTATTTGTATATGCAATAAAATGAAAACAACTTCACATAATTTTTATTCGTGGATCTCGTCGAAGATATTATCATTGTATAGCCAAATCGTGTATCACAGCAATTCTAGCCTGAATAAAATTTATTTTAGTGATTGTGCCTAGGCTGAATGCAGCCATAAACTTAAACTGGTCGAAATTGTATTTATTTATCATTAATAATTATAATTAACAATTTGAAATAACAAACACGATTTTAGCTATTCGAAGAAAAGTGTGCATTTTCATGATTTACAACTATTTAATTAACTTTAAAGTGACAATTCTAACACACACAATGTAATTTTGATGATTGATATCTCTGTGAACAGATACATCCTCATTAGACACATACTTTAATGCATTTGTTTTAA
Organism: Papilio helenus; assembly: GCA_026546675.1. NCBI lineage: Eukaryota > Metazoa > Arthropoda > Insecta > Lepidoptera > Papilionidae > Papilio > Papilio helenus. The sequence goes on along the minus strand of JAOCNA010000012.1, from coordinate 2,303,773 downwards.
TAAACCTCTTAGTCAAATCTACTTAGGTAGAGTAACCTAGGTTTATTAGTATTGCCACAGCGTAATACAACTTTTCAAGACTACAAGTTTTGGCACATTATACGTGACGTTCGGTATTTTTATATTATGCATTGAATAAAATAAAAAGCAAACGGCATGTATACAATAAGAAATTGTTCTTTAAGGAAACTGATCTGCTAACCTACAAGTAATCTAATACAGTTAAATTATAGTTATGGCTCTGCGAAGATATATTTGTTCGACTTAAAAATAAATTAATAGATTAAATCTTTTTTAGGAGATTTTCATTTAATTTAAATATTGTTTGTTGTACTTTAATGAAATAAAGAATTACAAGTCAAAGGTACATTCTGGCAGGATAGCATTTTAGCTTTATTAAACATCTTTTACTGAAATAGAAAAACTTTAATTGCCTACTGATAGGCATAAATATTTTAGAAATCATTTTCATTTTATATATATGGTAATTCTCTATTTGAAATTAAATATTATATTATGTAATATAACTTTATTTTTTATATCACTAAGTGATGATCATTAAAAGTTTATGTAATTTAAAACAGCCGTACAATATTTAGAATCATTTAGACTTAATTTCATTAAGTAAAGTTTACTTAAGTTGAATGCATCCTTTTTTCTGAAGATCACAAAAATTATCACGAATAAGTTTACAGTGAAAATAAACGGCAGTTTTCGAGCGAGCATTCGAATAAGCGGAGCTTACAGAGCAGGAATTAATTTGGAATTCTCTCCATTAAGAATGCTGTCAAAGAAGTCACTGATAGGAAACTTCAGTAACGAGAGTCAAATCCAACTTTAACTTTAAGACAAAGTTGCGAATTCTAATTCGCCTTAAATATATGATCCGGGAGAGCGGAAAACGTTTTGTCAACACTTCAAATGCTGAAACTACGACACTATTTTCTCTAACTATTAATAATCAAAAGTGATATCATGCATTAGACTTCTTATTACTATTTTATTAGTTGATCTAATCTCCTAGGAATATGAAATTTTGAACCATGAAATTGTTTAGAATTAATTGCTAACCTCTTAAGGACTAGGATAAGACATCGACTCCTATTTGGCAGTTACCTAACTTTATATAGAATGTATAATTATTGTTAAATACGGAGTTATACAAATTAAAATTGACGAATAGTTTTGATGTGAAGGGACCAGCCATAAAAGGATGGCACAATATTTTAGTTTCAAATTATTTAACACGCGGTATAAACAGATAATACTATTAATATAGGTTTAAAACGTTTTCTTAAACGTTAAAATAAAATTATACATTTAGACATCTTTAGATCAATGTAAAATGTTTTTCATAGTATCTACGTATCATTGTTTCATTCAGAAGAAATATATTAATTAAATAATTTCTAGGAATCGTCTACGTTTACTTATAACTTCAGTGCACGACACATATCTGACAACATCCGAACTTAATATTGAATTGTGTCGTAATTTTAAACGTATTATAATTTAACAAGCGTCTCCTTCGAACGTATATTACCGTAGTTAGGGAAGGACGCTACAAAGTCGCACTAATAACACACCACTCGCACCTAACTTTACTCCAACAGTTAAAATATAGTAAAAGTTCTGATGACCATAACGTTAAATATAAAGCATCACAGTAAGAAATCATCTAACTACGCGAATGTGCGTAATAAGTTTACAAGTTTAGACACTAACGGTATGTTGCCACAAGATTTATCTAACTCGATAGATATCCTAAATACCAGATAGTAATACCTACCTTCAGAAAAGATTTTAATGTCCCAAAATGCAGTAAATTTGAATCTACTCATCATAAAACCATGGTGTGATCCCATGAGGTAACCACAATTATTTAAAATGAAGTTGAATCCATTATTATTCTGATAAAGATTAAAAAGGACCAATTGTAATTGATTCAGCTATCTCCGTCTGCAGCAAATGCAGCAAGTGACTAGACATTACGTTTAATTTATTCATCTCTACATTTACCAGAATATAAGGAATTAAATATATAAATTTGATTCTTCAGTCCCATGGTAAGTTTTAAGTTGAGCAGATGTAAAATCTTAGAACAGAATATCTATTTACAAAATACAATTCACATATACCATAGATAAAATTGTTTACGGTCTTGTATACGATTACAAAGTGACTACGTTTTTTTTAAATATGCATAGAAAATAAAAGTAAAGTCAATTTTTTAGAAGTAAATATATGTTTGTAACAACCATAAAATTAAAAACGATATGACACGTACCGTAACAAAGTGACTACCGAGTGTACTTAGCTACACTATGTAACAAACGAAAGTAGGGCTAACGTCTAGGTAAGGCTCCTCGTCAGATTCATACGAAGTACTCATACATAATCTATACAACATTGAATAAATTTTAAAAATTATCATACTAAGCTCCAAATTCAACAAAATTTAGATCTAATCTAACACTTAAGAATCAAACTTACGTCATTTGATCTTGTAAAGAAACAAGTCGTAAATATAATGCGTCTAAAACAAATATAAGAACTTAATTTCCTATAGTCTTTCAAGAGCATTGCTCCAAGTAAATGTTAAAATAACATAAATGTTGCTAATTTAGAACAATCACAAAAAGATTACAGTAGAGACGCGTATTTGCGTAATCGACATTTCGTTAAATTTGTATCGATTAAGATTAATTTAGTATTGCCATAATTTGTGTGTTGGGTTGCGCGTCGCGTTCACGAGTAGATGGTGATGACCTCGCGGCCGCCACCGCGCACCATCAACACTTTCTCCAGCCCCTCCGTCAGCACTTCCAGGAATTCCATATCTGGAAACGACAGAACAACTCTTAAAGGAAGTATCAATAACGGTGGAAGCTCAGGGCTGGGATTATTTGATAGTAAGGAATAATATTATTTTCAGAAACACATGTATACCTATGTGTACTTTAACATAAAATATGTAAACGCATTTACATATTCATAGAAAGGTCCAAAATATAAGTTGAGAGAAAAAGTAGTTTGGCTATGAAATGAAATGGTTAAACATTTGGCGGCCTTATTTGTAAGAGGCAAGTTTCCAAGGCAACAATAAAATAATTACAGTTGGATTCCATTTCTAGCTCGGTGTCTCGCGGTGGGCCGGGCAGGTTGAGTATGACTAGTTGTGCGTCATGAGACCGCGACACGATCACTTCGTTCAGCTTCACTGCCGTGTGCATCTTCCTCACCGTACCCTCGTCACTACCACAGACAACATACTATTAATTTAAATAAAAATAAATCTATGAAAACATTACGCAGGAAACTTCATGAAAATGTAATATTACTGTAGTGTCGAAAATACGATATTTAAATAATAAAACTCTACCTTCAAAAATCTTACACTGTTCTGGTTATGTACAATTAATTAAATGTATTTATAGAGGAAAGTTTCAAAACGGCCAAATCCTTAAATACATTTTTGTATTACAAATATTCCACGCTTAGTACAGTTGTTATATTAATATCCATATATTTTGTTTTATGTATTAACAAAGAAGAAGACTTACGGCGTGATGTTGGGGAGGTTAGGTTTGGAGTTGAGGACGTCCCCGTTGGCGCCAGCCTCCTTGTTCCTATCGGCGTCGAGCGGCGGGGACGGTGCGCCCTCGCACTGCGACTGTTCATCGGGCGAGTCCCACATTGAATCGATTATGTGCAACAAACTACTTCGGAATTCGTCCTACGTTTGGCCAATAGTTTTGTTCATTGTCGTTCGATTTCAATTCATTTTTGGTATTGTGTCGAGACGTTGCACATGACGGATTCAAGGCGAATGAAACACGGGATGTCATATATTACTTTGATTGTTAACCCATCGACTACGGACATTCAAACATCCAATCTCTTATCTAATGTGACTACCGAAATGAACTAATGTGAACAAATCAAAGTGAATGAACATTGGCAAACATATGACCACCGTGTGTAAATTCGCAAGGACTCATTACGATTACTTACGATGACAGATAAATTAAATTATAATAAATAAAATATGACGATGACAGTGCATTTAGCTCCTTAAAATATTCAGCCATTTCCAAAATACTCACGAAAATAAAATTATGAAGCAGATACTTCAATCAGTAACTAATTGTAAAAGAAGCTATTGTGGAAATGGCTTATTACATGTATAGTAGCAATAATACAATGAATATTAAACATAAACTGAAATGAGATAATAGCATTAACATTAAATTGGTAGAATTTCAAATTAAAATATGACGGTACTATTGGTTTAGCTCATCTTAAGAAGAGACATGGATGTTTACACTCAAAAACAACAAAATCAAAAACACTCAGATAAGTAATTGCTTGCTACAAATATTAAATTAAAATAGCAATTGTTGTTTCATGACAATTTTAATACATATATATTTTTATTTCATTATGCCTTAAAATCTTGCTTTGATTCGGTTCTCTAAGAATAACATAGTCCTATATTTCATTTGCTTTAGTATCATGCTAAGAAAATATTTATAGTTATTGATTTTCACCTTATCATCCTTGTCCTTTTCATCACTGTCCGTCAATGGTGGCGAAGGCGCATCATCAGGGCCAGGTTCACCAGATCCCGGTTCCGCGAATCTGACCTTGCTAGCTGTCTTCACGTCGGCGTGGTGATGGTCAACAATCGCTTGCACCTATAGTTTAAAGGTAAAATGAGCTTTGTTCTCAATTAATACATACCTATTTTCTTCAAACAAAAAGAACGACTCGGATAAAACAAAAGAAACATTACAAATTTTGTAAAAATAACAAAACATTAATAAAAAAGCCAATCGATAACAAACCCTTGAAAATGTTGCTATAAATATTGTACAGCATCACTTGCTAGGATTAGATTATTATCAAAATAAATACATCGATTGTTCTCAAGACACACGAACGAAACATAAATGTGCCACTTTCTACGTGGTGCTGTTACAACAAAAATTTGCCATTGGCCACTGAAATTTAAAAAATATTTAAAAAAACAGTAAAAGTTAAAATCATTAATTGTTAGTTTAATTAAGGTGTGGAAATTTGTGGAAAAATATAGTGCAGATTAAGATGGAGAATTAATGATTGTAAGCAGTACCACGTGTTTTAAAAATAACATAAAATATAGAAGTGTAAAACACCTAAAGCAAGCAAAGTAGTTGCTTTCATACCACGCATTGAAGAGAAAATGCTTATGAAAATTATAACGAGATGCATTAATAGAATGATAGAAAAAGCCATACGCACACAACAGTTTGTTACAACACGAAAGGACACCTCGTTAGTTAACCGAAAGCCATGAATAATGCAAAGAACAATTAGAGAGAAATAACAACACCCAGATAATTGATTAATACTTGAAGTAGTTGGGAAAGAAATTGTAGTAAAATGAAGGAACTAAATGGCAACACCGATTATAGCTAAAATGCATTTAAGTGGACTTGATCGAGGGTAAAGTATCCTTTTTACCAGAGGCAACTTCTCTTCGGCGTTTGGTTCGTGATAGTCCACCAAATTTTGCATCTGTGTTGGCAACGACAGACAAACATAATGTTAGTTAATATAACAACAAAGCTACAAATATATTAAGCCACGAGATTTTGACGAAACAAATTAGCTTTTACAGCGCACACACTTTTCTTAGAAACACACAAAACTTTAGTGATATTTGCACATGTGATGTAAGAAATTCATTGGTCGTAATATTTACCATCCCAAGTGTTTCTTTTTTATTCAGTCTAAGTTCGCGCAGCATTTGGTTGCGTTGTTCCATCATTAGAGTTCGTTCATAGGTGTAAGCAGAGATGTCACTATCAGTCTGGAAAATAATCAATACTATTAAACTACATTCAAGTACAGATCGCCAAGACTTAAAAGATCACAGTTTTTTTTTTTAATTTTTCGATAATCCGAGTGGTTTCCTTTACCTTATAGAAGATGTTAAAAAAATAACTTTGCATGTTACATCATAATTACATCTGAATATTAGAATGTTCGAAAAAATATAATGTTTTGAATACCATTTCAACTACTTCTACTTCAGCTTCGAGACGAAGTTGATAGAGGAACATCTTGAGATCTTTCTTCATTTGTATAGAGTTGTCTTCCATCAGCGCAACAGTGAATATGCGCATCTTACAATTCTTCCAGGTGCGGTGCTGCTTCAGCAAGAACGGCAACAACATCAACATACCACCGTCGTGAACTATCCACCAAATATCAATGTTTCCAGCAACCTGCGGGAAAAGCAAGTTTTAAAATGTACGTAATTTAAGAGCCAAGGTTCTGGGCAGTATAGTAACTGTTCACACTGACCTTTTCAGTGCTATCAGGGAAGAAGTTGATTCCTTTCGGTACAAGCATGACCATACGAGCAGCGGTGACAGCGCGCACGGTATCAAGAAACACTTCCCAAGTTCGCTTGTCTTCAGATTGCCTCCATCCGTATTGCCAACCAAGTATTACAGTGTTCGGCTTTAGCCCTCCCAACCCACTTGTCTGGACGCTGTTTACAATAAAAACTATGTCAAAAATCACTTATTTTAATTTTTATATTTACACTACCAAAAATGGTAACTCAAGTAAAGTCTTTCCTGAACGTAACAAGCCTAACCTTTACTGGACTATTTTCTAGTTCATTTTTTTAAAATATACAAATAGCTTACAAGTGACTTAGCCCATCAGCAATATTATGCGATACAAGGACATCTACGAAGCCTTTAACTTTTTCTGTATCCATGGCTTTCCGAAGATTTTGTCTGGCTGTCAGCGATTCACCGGCACGACGGGGGAAGTCGCCACCGAGCACAGACACGCAAACTGTCAATCCTTTGCCTATATTAAGAAGTACAATATGATTATGTATTCATACCAAAAATTGTAACTTGTACAATTTGAAGAGCAAAATATAATTGTATTGAAATTTGACATCATTACCTGCTTTAAGTTGACTCGCAAATGCTAACATTTTACGGTATTTAGGATTCAAATCATCGTTAAGTTTTGCAAGGACCAAAACTTGTGGCCGCCAATTCTTAGTGTGTGGTGGACCTTCTTCTAGACGCAGCAGAGAGTAACGAGCAGCCGAAAGTGCAAGACCACGTAAACCATCACCCCATTCCTTTTCCGCTCTAAAATAATTTATAAAATAAAATTTTGATAATGTTATAAATAAAGAATATTTTAATATTTTTTTACGTGGACTTTCTGTGAATACTTACCCACGATATTCAATGTATTTATAGATAAGCCCAGCCATACCCATGGCAATCAAAGCGTAAAACCACGATGTCATAAACATAATTGAAATGCATAGGGTCAAACCAGCGAGTGACAGAGACCTAGAAGATTTTAGAGTATTTAAAATTATTAGTGATTTTGATATACATATTAAAATAAATTAGTTATTCAGCCTTACCAGTGATAATATTTAAATCTCGGGCGCCAATTGGGTGTCTTCAAAAGAGTTTGTAGAGCGCAAGCCAAATTAACGAAACCGTAGCACATCAAAAAGAACATCGACAGCAGTGGTGCCAGGATATCGACGTTGCCAAGGAGAATACCACACTGACAGATCAACATTGTCAAAAGCAGGGCCCTGTGAAAAGAAAAAAATGTAGTAGGAGCAATTAAAGATTGAGAGTTATTATATTTTGACTTTCTTACCTTGTAGGTTCACCTCTACTAGAAGAAACAGCAAAAGGTGCTAAGAACGGTATAATTTCATCTTTGGCAATTGCTTGAAGTAGACGAGGAGCTCCAGTTAATGATTGCAGTCCAGCTCCGAGAGTCGAGAGGAATGACCCAACTAAGATCACCCATTGGTTTGGCCAGGCCATGTTCGCCACTACCAGTTTACCTCCAATAGATTGACCGAATCTGAAATATTACCGATTAAATAAGGAATAAAAAACGACAGTGAATATGAAAACACATTTTTTAATGATCTTACTTGTCACGCAGCAAAAGGTTGTCAACAGTTCCCGCGAAGAGCAAGACGCAAGACAGATAGACCGTCGAAGTTGTTAAAATCGCACAAATTGTTCCAATCGGGATACTTTTTTGAGCGTCAGCCAAATCACCAGAACGATTCGATCCCGCCATGATACCTGCGTAATTATTTTTAATGTAAAAAGTGCACATTTACTTATAAACGATAATTGTTTGATGGAATAATTCTTACCGGTCACCGATGGGAAGAATATCCCTATTAAAATGGTAAAAGTAGTCGTCAAGTCGGCATACACTTGATTATAAGTAGGTCTCTCCATTTGTTCAATGTCGTCAGGTTCCTTGCCGTAAGCGATATACTGTCCGAGTTGGAGGAATGAATCTTGAAGATTGTCAAAGAAAACTCCACTGGCCAAACCCTACAATTCAAAATAACAATTCTTAAAGTCAATGAATTCGGAAAACGCCAGCAAATATGTACACAGAGGATAGTTTTATCCATGACTGTTAAATGAATATAAGGTGAGAGTGTAGAGAGGATCTTAATTAGATATCGGACGTATATGAGAATTCAAGAATAACATTTGTTCATAAATAGATGAACTTTCTTTACCTTAATTCCTTGTACAATGTTGACATTATGAGCAGCATAGTAGGGGTCGCACAAGTTATTAGGGCAGAACAATTGATGGAGTTCGCCACCAACATCCTTTGTGCAGTTGTCAATGTTTATATCCTTGAGCAGACGTTTTCCGAGAACGCACATTCTAAAAAAGGACAAAAGAATAAAAAAGTAATACAGATAATCAATATAGAACTATGTATGTATATTTATGCGTAATACGGTCTTACTGAAGTTTAGTGTTTCCGTTGAAATTAACAAAGATTCCAGCGTAGACAGCACTAATAGACAGAATGACACAGGCGAGGGCGATAGTTGCGAATTTATTGACGAATTTCACACCGACGAACACCACCATGCCCATTATAAGCAAGAGTCCTGTTCCATACACGCGGAAGTTATTGTACATTGCGTCAGGGTCCTTCGTAAAATCTCCAAAGATCGACATCCACGGGGCCATGTATGTCTGTTGAGAAAAAGTCTTAGTTTAGAAGATACAAATAAAAGGCCTGTTTTAATTTAGAAATATAGTCCGTAAATATATTTAGAGTAACTTAAATTCTGGATGCGACGATGTTTGCAAACGTTAGAGAAAGTTATGCATGTTTAGTGTTTTGTTTAGTGAAATATTCCACGTGCAAAGTTAACAATATCCTGTATCAGCGGTGGAAGTGGGCAGTCGGCCTCTGTTTCCTTAGTTTCCGGATGAAATTATACTCAATATTTAGATAATAATAAACAAAACACAATGGTATAGGGTTGCCTTATCGAAGCAAGTCCAAGCACAGGGTTGCCGCGGTTCAAAGGTTCGAAATCTAGGTCTACTTTTGTTTGGCTAATGTTATTTGATCTGAAGGATCGAGTTTTACTTCCACTCACAGTTGTTAAATGTTCGTTGAAAAGTTTAGTGTAGATTTAGTATGACAAATCTGCAATAAACGTTTCTTGAAGGAATGATTTAGTGGCATTGTGGAATTCAGTCGTTTTTAACCGACTTAAAAAGAATTAGGTTATCAAATCGTCTATATTTTTTTTAACAACTTTTTTAATGTAGAAACATTAACTCGCTATAAATACAGAAATAATTAATAAATCCATTTACTTAAATCAATTTAACTAAATAAACTATGTAGACACTAGCAAAATGATTAACATGACTTTCAGGCGCTAATTGAAATACGAATAGACTTTTTTGCCGTTATTAAATTTTCAGGCGCAATAGCAATTTGAAAATTCTGACAAACAGATTGTATTTAAAATAGTCGGGTTAAAATAAGAATTCTAAGTAAAAGAGGATAAGCTTAAGGTTTGTTTGATCTAATTAAGATTAAAACAATTCTTTGTAGTCTATATTTCAATTTATAATAAAGGAAAATAAAGACTAAGTTTTCTCTTTAATGAGCGGACTAATTACAGTCTCCTTGGATGTATTCTTAAGGACGCCAACGCTACTGATATTAAAAGGCTTTGTACATTATCTTCTGTTTTATTATATTAATTCTATTTATCTAGTCTTGATCTTCTTAACACAATAATTTTAAAACGTTTTTAATCAAACAAGGAGAAGGCTGTGCAAAAAAATGTTTTTAATTTTATAAATGCAAATTAAAATGGACGGGTGTTTGTTAAAGTTTACAACCAAAACGGTTAAACGGATCTCGATGAAATTTGGCATAGATGTAGAGCGTAGTCTGCAAGAACACATAGACTACTAATAATTTTTTTCTTAATTCCGCTCGTACGAGGTCGCGGGTGAAAACTAGTCATGTTATATTTGGTGCCATGACACAAAGTTTAAAAGGCAAAACAGTTGTTTATTTAGGATCGCGACTTCGTCCGCGAGAAATTTAAAAATAATATAAGATATTGGGATAGATAACTAGATATAGCCCTACCACAATATCTTCCACAGTATATATGCTTAGTAAATAACTTACCACATAACTGTATCCATTCGCAACCTCCACAATACATGGGGCATCATTCCTCTGTAGATCTGGCTTGTCATTCTTATTAGCTGGAACTCTCTCTATAGTAGATGAATCAAAGAGGACTTTTCTCCCTCTCCAGTCGCACTCTTTGAAAAGAAGCAACCTCACTTGCTCGGGAGTTATCTCACAGGGCCTTAAAAAAATAATTAGAAAAGATATGTTCAGTTCATTATCTTCTTCAATTTATGGCTGTTTTATTTCAATTAAATAATTCATTTTGAACAAGTCCCTACTGATTGATTATCATTTGTTTTATCATAATAAGATTAATAACTCAAATACAATCAAATCAAACACCACACTCATTAAAATTATTCCAAATATCAAAGCTAAGGGAAATTAAGTGTAAGAAAGCCTAAATGTTCTTCCAGACTATATACTACACCTGTGACAAATTTCATCAAGATCTATTAAGTCATATTAAAGATACATACTATGTTAAACATCCATCCATCCAAATATTTGCATTTATAATATTAATAAGCATAATAGGAATGATAAGTGAATCAATTTTATTAAAATTAAGCTTATTAAAAGTAAATAAAAAAACACAGTTTCACAATCCTCAAACAAGTGAATTGGTTACATACTAAATACAGTATGTGCAAACTTTCTCTTTTACACATATGCAGTCACATGCTTCTTGCCAACAACGGTAACCTGTTCTCTCATATGGTATTGTTTACACATGTCAAATCACTGATACTAATAAATCAATAAATTGTATATAATATAAAATAATGCCAACACATAACAAATCACCCCTTAATTCCTCAACAAACTAGAGTACAAACAAGTTTACACTGCTAAGAACTACTTCACTTTGGTTTTAATTTACTATAAATATTCTAGACACATTAAGACTTGTGAGATGTCAGGTTATAATTAAAACTCTACCAGTTAATTACCTAAATTTCATTTTATTTCATAGTCATGTATGGATAGACCTCACAGCTGTTCACTGACATGTAAAAGAGAAATCCTTGTCACTCAAAATTAACGCCTAACAAAATGCAATTCAGAAAGTTTCGATATTAAATGCACAAAGACTGCAGAGATTCGACTGGCAATCGGCCGACCGGAGTGGAATGTGCAAGTGTACTAGCCTCTGACCACATAGTAAGTAAACATAGAAGTACGCCTCCCCTCTTCCTAAGTGACGCGATCATTGCGCCCACGCCCGCCGCCCGCACCCCGCCCTTATCACATGCTCGTGCCTCCCGTAGTATTTGTTGGCCGTCGGTGACGCTCGCCGAACTGCCACCGATGTTTGCGTCAGAATCAATTCGATACGAAAGTATAACGAACGGTTTTGAATAAACGAAACGACGACGATTTGTGCGTCAACTATTTCAATACATGCCACGCTCGCACAAATATACCCAAATGATTAAAAAGCATCCTCGACACATACCTGGCCCAGTTTCTTGAGCCCCGATCAACGTAATCGAGTTTTCTCTTTGTTGAAAAGATCTTATCGAACAATGCCATTTCCTCACATTAAACATTTCACGACATTTTCATGGTCAGATTTACCATGCATCTTTATTCGTAACCAATTATCACAAGGCTATCAAAAATATTCATTTATGTATTTCTAAAACACTTCGGATGTAAATAATCTGACAGATCACGTGCGAAAGTCATATGATTAACCATAGACTAAGAGTGTGTTTTCTAACACGAGGTCAAGGTCACTTGGGGGTTTTACGTAATTTTGTTTTTAGAACTCTAAATACTAGGATTTTTACACAATCTTACTCAAATTCTATGCTATAATACGAAAATATGATATATAAGGTGACTTTAAGTCACGGAACAATTTTTAAGTTATCTGTCGTATACCATCGACTAAAGCTACATTCTCCAATTCACGCAAATAAAGTTTCGTGTTCGAAGTTAACCTTTTAAATTTCGTTTTTAGAACCGTAATAAAAACTATTTTCTAGATCTAGTTCTATGTGGATTACTAAAATTTATTTATGAGTCCATTTAATACTGTACGAATCAAACTAAAATTTATTTTCGCTAAACTTGTATAATTTTTACTTGACATTGTGTCGTTCATTTGTCGATTGTCAATGTCATTAAGAACGTCACTGTCATCGCAAAATGTGCGAGATCTAATATTTTTATTTTTACAAACTTATTTTATTGCTTACCATCAATTTTAACTTTTGCATCCTGGTCCAAATTTTGTTTTAAACATAACTTCGTATTCTTTACAAACGTGTGTATTATTTAAGCTGCGATGTTGGAATGTACAGCTAAAGCATTTTCAGGGTAATATTGTTGTATTACACAATTTTTTAACTTACTAAAATAGAAGTCTTTATTAGTTCTTATTATGGGCGAGGTGCTTAATAGACTAGTCCAGTTTCGAAATCAAATTTTCATTGAACTGCAAGAATCATCTGATCTTGGTTTTACTAGTAGATCACTACTAACGAAATACGTAAGAAACATTAGCTGCTTAGATTCCGCGTCCTTATTAAAAATTGAAGCCATACTAGATTACATGTATGAACTAGTAAATGCTGGAAATTGGAAAGATGTGAAACTGTCCTGGAGAAAAACGATTACAATAGCATCTTATCTAAAACTATTAATCATTTTTAAATCATATACAGCATTAAATGAAGACGTATTTAAAGAATTATTCAAGATAATTGACCATGGTATACTTTTTGGATGTCCTCTTAAGAAAGAACCAAAACTTTTACAAAAGTGTGCAGAAATCATAAATTATTCTCGTCCATGTGTTTATAAAATTGAAAATGTGAATAATGAAGTAAACATATTAGATATTCAAAGTGGCTATGATAGTTTATGTAAAATTGATGTTTTAAACTGTCCTAGTATGGAATCATTCTTTAGAGACTACATTTTACAAGAAAAGCCTGCCATTTTAGAAAATTGCATCAATCACTGGCCTGCACTAGAAAAATGGAAAGATCAAAATTATTTCATCAAACTTGCTGGACTGAGAACTGTGGCAATAGAATTAGGTAGTGATTACACCAAATCTGAATGGACACAAAGATTAATGACAATGGAAGACTTTATAAAGAATTACATGTTTAACACAAATGGACCTATAGGATATTTAGCTCAATACCAGCTTTTTGACCACATACCAGAATTGAAACTGGATATAACAGAACCGGAGTATTGCTGCTTTTCTGATACTAACGAACCTGTAGACATCATGGCATGGTATGGCCCAAAAGGAACATTATCACCGCTGCATTTTGATGCTAAAAGAAATTTGTTAGCTCAAGTCATTGGCCAGAAACAAATATTTCTCTTCTCACCTAAAGATACTGACTTCTTATATCCTCATGATAGTCAATTATTACATAATACAGCACAGGTTGATCCAAGAAAGCCTGATTTGGAAAAGCATCCTAAATACAAAGAAGCTAAGCCATATTATTGCACTTTGAGTCCTGGTCAAATGTTATTTATACCACCCAAGTGGTGGCATTGTGTAGAATCTCTATCCATAAGTTTCTCTGTGAGTTTTTGGTGGGAATAATAATAATAATATATTTAGTGGGGGTAAAATTGCTTACTTACTAAACTAAGAAACATTTAGGCAAATATAAATGGATTATAAATAAAAAGTGTTGGAAAATCTTTTATTTTAACAATGCAGAGAACTTACAGCTAGTAACAGTTTATAATAACAGCAATGTGAAATAATAAAAGTTGGTTTATACAAGTGATAGGAACATCACATCGAATAACAAAGATATTGTACTTTGCTTGGTCATAAGTACATCAGTTATTAAGTAAGTAATCTTTAATTTTATATCCCCAGTTTATTTTAACTGGCAATTTCGTCATATGTTCTTCTGGTGAAACTGAAATCTTTTAACATGTGCAAAAATTGTAACATGTGCAAAAAGAAGACCTCAATAATTCAATTTTTATAGAAAATACTAGTGCAAAAGCATTGAATAAGAAAATATTTCGTGTATCACGCTCGAATCACCACCAAAACATAAATACCACCTTTATTCCAATATGTATTAATACAAAGACAATCTAATCGCCTTCAGCAACTACCTACATATGAAACGAAAATGGATTTCAAGTAAGAAGCTTCTATAAATTCCAAATCCTGAGAATTAAAATAAACAATCAAGACATAAAACATCTTTGAAGATGAAATAGTGATTGTCATCGTCAACATTTCCCATGCTTCAGTAGAGAGTTGCCCATTGAATGTTTTAAAGGCAAAAATGAGTGAGGAAAAAGTAGTGCATATATGTGCTAGAACAGTGCAAAAATCATATGCCTAACAACAAATTCGAGAGATTCAGAGGACTAAGTAGAAGAATGTGGAGGTGCAATAATTAGTTTGTTCTATATTCACTGTTCAAAGTTCTTCCTATAATCAGCCGTCTTACTTCAGACGTACCCGCACCAATCTCGCACAATTTAGCGTCCCTGAGTATTCTGCATGTTGGATAATCATTGATGTAGCCGTTTCCTCCTAGAAAACATGGAATATTACGTAAACATTGACTTGATATACCCAAATGG
This sequence comes from Papilio helenus, assembly GCA_026546675.1. Classification (NCBI taxonomy): domain Eukaryota; kingdom Metazoa; phylum Arthropoda; class Insecta; order Lepidoptera; family Papilionidae; genus Papilio; species Papilio helenus. The sequence goes on along the minus strand of JAOCNA010000012.1, from coordinate 2,288,623 downwards.
TCGATTTACCCGAGATACCAGCGTTACAAGTCACATTTATGAACGTAATAGCTTCTTTTTTACGCTTCATTAGTCGAATAAAAAAAGGTCTCGTCCTAGATGACAAACGAACAACAAACATGCCTATAAATGTAAGTAGATACTGCACGATGGCTGTCCAAGGTACCACAGAGTAGTAGAATTGAGACTGAACTTAGAAATTGTCAGAACAAGCAATATTCATTATGAAATATCAAAGAATCATGTAACCAAGAAATATATCCGTTAAGATTTCAAGCGATCAATGGACTTATGGAGTGCTAATAAAATATTTAGTACTTGACATATGCTATACTTCTGAATAATCCTAATGCTACAAAAATCTAGTAATTAATAAGTATTTATAATGTTTTTTTTGCAAGATTGAACCTTTTAGTTAACGAAATAAAGCAGTTATTCGTTAACCTTTAAAATAATAAATTGTTCTGTATTTTATAATATCTTTATTTGTATTCGCTGTTCAATGATCTTCCTATAAGCATTCTTCTCACTTCAGATGTACCCGCACCTATCTCATATAATTTAGCGTCCCTAAGTATTCTTCCTGTTGGATAATCGTTGATAAAACCGTTTCCTCCTGAAAATTCAACAAAATATCACCAAGTGTCCAAGTGGATCCTAAGGAAAATACATCAATTTATTTATTAGGGTAGAGCGTACTATCTTTCGACCACATCATCGCTTATTAGGTGGGATCGTGGTCAAGCTCTAGCTTTATAGACGTAAAAAAACTCTGTTGCAACTATAGCATAAAAACAGTTCACGTTAAAGGGTCCCTTTCTGACATTAAATTCAAACAGCCCCTTCCATCTTAATGTTATCTACCATTCTTATTGTAGCCCCAAGTGCGGGTCAAAATTAGCCCAAATAATTAGCAGATTAAGGTGCCATGTACATCCTGTAACTACAAGAATAGTCCTATTTTGTCGTACACCAACACCAATGTAAGCTTACTGCTCGTGTTCTTGATAGCAGTGTGTAGGTTAAGATTTTTTTTTTACTGACTTGCCACTATTTGCCTTGAAGAGGCATTTACAGATTCACCGGGCTTGAGGTGGCCGAGCGCAGATGGCGTTTAGCCTAAACCTCGT
>JAOCNA010000012.1:2038937-2054662 GCA_026546675.1 Papilio helenus | reverse complement strand
AGAATTTTTAAAATCGGCCCAGTAGTTTTTGAGTTATTTCAATACATACAAAAATACAAAAGTACAAATCTTACCTCTTTATAATATTAGTATAGATATAGATATAGATAAACATTTAAGATAAAATGCACTATTATCAAATACATCCAAATCACCTATGTGTATATGTCTATCATAACTATAAACTAAGGAATCACGACTTACAATTCGATATTTACGAGTATGTAATCTAGCATAATGAAAATGAAATCGCCAGTCGAATCTGCAGCACTGAAAGTGTTTATATACTAGGATAAATATTTGTTCCAAAACACGTTCTTTGATATAAATGTGATAACCACGTCGTGTGAAGTTTGACACTGGCTGCATCCAAATTTCAAAGGATGCGATCACATTTAGTATGCATTACGTTGAGTGTGATAGGGGGAAAGATTCTTATTGTATAGAAGACAATGCATATAAGAATAGTTTTCTTGTAAAAGAAATTACCTAAAGCCGATTTTCACATTCAATGCTTAATTCAGATTTTTTATGTTGACAATGTTAAACTAGTTTCTTTGCGAGGGAAAGGCAGGGTCATACCCATTGTGTTTTCTACACATGTTTTCTGACGTACGCTTTCATTTCTTTAATAAAGCTTTTAAGAATATTGCTTTATACTAACGACATTTTTATTTATTCCACATGGATGGCATGATTTTCACAAATAATTTTAGCAATATTGGTACATTTTTTTTTATTTTTTCGATTCGATGAACATCTGTTTTATAAGATCATTTTGATTTGACTGTTGGCAATCATGACGTGGGTAGACATCCCACAAGATGTCGACCAAACCAAGGTCACTGGGTAAGAGTCCAAGAATAGACAACACAATAAATATATATAGATTTGTATCTTAGTATGAATTGATATAACTATAAAACTACCTGCGTGATTTCAATTATTAAGCCGTTTAAAAGCTATTTTATCAGTGAGTAACATATGATATTTTTTTTTATTCGTGGACGAAGTTGCGAGCAACAGCTAGTAATAAATAAAAAGCTTCCACTCGTACTCTTCTAGTTTAAAAACAATAAACAATGTTAGTGTATTTTAAATTATTATTGCGCAATACGTCTGGCCTGCCTATACCCATAAATAAATTAAATAATGCCCACATTGTATTGTACAACCACAATGTAATCAACATAGTCGTGGAGATGCAAAACAAGTTTAAAGGTCCATTCACACTCGCCGATTGCATTAAATTCTCTGTTATAATGACCAATACAGAGAAGCATTAATATAAATTGAAACTCGCTTAATCGTCTTACGGTGAATTTTAATAATTGAAGTTGAACGGTCACTGACAACTGGTTTGTTCACAATCAACTTTAAAGTATGAATCGGAAATTAAATAAAAAAAAATGTACGGTGCTTCGATATACTTACTACGAGTATACATATACTTTCAACAAACACGACACGAACTTGTAATAAGATTAACCTTTGCTTTAGAAAGTTTTAATACAAGTTCTATGGAAAGTAAAAACTATTTTATTACACCTTAGCACTATAAAATTAAAACCCGTAAGTCTTTAATAGCTCAATGAATATTTAGCAGCGTATTTCAAAACGTTTATTTGATTTACTCAAGTGTAAACACAGGCCTAGATTGTAAAGGACATTAGACTAGATGTTTGACAGCGACAAGCACTACGGCACTAGACTTTGTGTCTGCGCAATTCATTCTCTTTTATTTACTTTTATAGCGGTGTTTTAACTTACGAAAGTCCTATAAGCCCTTGATAACAATACTTAAATAAAAAACACAACATATTACGGAATATGTTAGAAGCATAGTTCTAAACACAATAGGTAATACAAAACACTATCAAATGTTGCTATGAACACAACATAACACTCTTTATTTTATAGTTCTACAGGATCGTATTTCATGATTAAATTATGATAAGATAATTTAGAATTCACCATGGCCATGAACAATAACAGAACTATCTGTTTTGTATCAAATAACACAACAGAGATCATAGAGTAAACATGGCGCGCTAATCTAAAATAAATTTTATTTATAATCTAATAATTAAAAATAACAGCACGAGCTCGTGTTTTTAAAAGTGTTAAAAACCTTTCTAAATTAACATTTTATGTTAACACAGTGGAGGGAGTTTGCATTGTGAGAGTAGTTAAGTGCTTCAGGTGATTTAAATGTAAATTTATTTTACGACCACCTCACTAACGGACATCTAAAGGAGGAAAAGATACATGCACTCTAGTTTTTTTAAAAATTATTTATTGGATATTAACTTTCGCCCGCGACTCCGTCTGCGTGGAAAGAAAAATGAGTAGCCCATGTGATCTTCCAGACTATCTTCTATATCTATGCTAAATTTCATCGAGATCCGTTCAGCAATTTAGGCTACAACTTTACTCTAACAAACATCCATCCATCTAAACTTTCGCATTTATGATATTAGTAAGAAGAGTCGTGGGCGAAAGCTAATTATAGAATAAAGTTATGGTCGAAATTCCTCTAAATGTGAAACACAATTTGATTTTTTTAAAATATACTTTAAATATACAGACGTATTTTGCAAAAAGAAATGTCACTCGAAATTAAAATCAAAATAATAAAAAAAGTATTCACAACAAACACGGTAAAGTTACAGTATTTTTTTTTACTAATATTTATTGTAGATCATCATCATCATCATCATCACCATCATTATTATCATTTATTGCAGACTAGCTGTTGCCCGCGATTTCGTCCACGCAATATTAAGATAAAATGCAGCCTTTAATAAACCCATCTATGTCAGCTACTGTTCAGTGAAATTCCGGTTGAAATCGGCCCAGTCATTTCGGAGATTAACCGGAACAAACGCAGTTTGCTGACAGACAGACAGACGAAAAAAAATGCGATTTTCATTATCAGGAAAGCAAATACATCATCTTACCGAAACCTGAAATTTTTCTTTTGATATTACAGTCCAATTTTTATTATATGTATAGAAGATACATTGCATTACAATTTTCCGTAAAAGGAATCACTGGTACGAGCATTGCAATGTTCATATTTAATACGCTACGTCCCAGAGCTTTAAGCTCAAGTAATCTGATTATACGTGCCCGTGCGAGCTTAGGACTCTTAGGCTCACAATGCTATTCAAATCCTTTTTGCATCTAATATAACCAGGAATTGTATATAGAGAGACATTGTTTCTTTAATCTATATTATTAAGACTATTAACGTTTCTTAAAATTTTCTTGTGACGTCATATAACATATCCTTTTTGTTGGAAGATCTATGGTACCTTCAATTAAAGCTACATTATCTCAATGACACCTATCATTGAGATTTTTTGAAAGAAAGAATTTTTGAAATCTGTTTAGTAGTTTCGTAACCTATTTAAAGCAAATAATTAATTATTTCCTTATCACAATATCTATACTAAAATTATAAAGATGAAAGATTTATATTTTTGTATGTATTGAAATAATTCAAAAACTACTGGGCCGATTTTAAAAATTCTTTCACCGTTAGAAAAATAATTTATCTGTGAGTAACATAGGCTATGTTTTTTATTATTTTGTAATTTCACGCGGGCGAAGTCGCGAGCAACAGCTAGTTTGTTATAAAATGTTTTTAATTTCGACGATGTTTTTGTCTCATATAAAATTTTATCAGAACAATCTAAAACAAATAGCCAAGGCCTACACAATAGTCAAAGCATGGCTTAATCAATTTAACAATGCGTATAGTTAACTCTGCCATTTTTGCAATCACATCATAACATAAATTAAAAACAAAAACATTTTCTGTCCCTATTTTTTACGTATCAAGTTTATTCCATTCGATTCCATTCTTTCTTTTTTTTTCAAAACGTGAACGACTCCATTCACGTACTAGTCTCAACATTTCCCTCCAATTTCTATCATCGAAAATAAATGCTTTGGTATACAATATCTCAATATATTACCAAGTACCAGGACAAAATAATTCCCGTCCAAAATGCCAATACCTGGTCATCCTAGTAATATAAGCATTGACAGATAAGAAATCTGATTAATGTCTAGATTATCGCTTACGGTAGAAAAAAAATAATTGGTTGTTTTTTTGTTAGAAACATATAAGTGAATAATTTAGCGTCAGAAATGAAATTATATTACAGCATTATCTCTAGGGGATTCCTTAATTAACGTTTTTGCGCAACAATTGAATGTGAACAAGACAGCGTTTAATAAACATTAATGTATGTAGATTAAACTGACATTATTTTCGAATTAACTCACACGTAGTAGTGTAATTTAACATTTAAACTACGGCACATATTATCAAGACAATTAAAAAATCAACAAATAATCGTACAACTTTTACGTTTGTAAATGTTTTAAATATTACAGTTTTTTATAATAATTGTAGTCAAGGCACGATTTAAGGCGTCTTAGGTATGCATGATGGTTTGAGTGCGAACAGGCTCGCTGACGCCCACGCACAGGTGTGACTGGTTAGTTAAGTAGAAACGGCGTTTAACTCTAAAACTTACTAAGTTTAAGTTAAGTGGCCGCTAAGGGAAGTATAATTTCTTCAACAACATTTTAGTGTCATAAAACTTTTGAGAGATTTTTATGTCTATTTTTTTTAATGTTAGTTGATTTTTGTTAATGCTCTAGGCTTGTGCTAGGATATGGTTCACGACAATAGTCGAATGGCGGGATTCGAACCCTCCACCGAAAGATCAGTAGTCCGCACCACAAGCCATTAAGCTATTGGCGCTTCATTCTCTCTATTTCTATCATCAATGTTTTTTTATTCTTCCATATACTTTTTTGCAAAACTCCAGACAGAAAGACCTTTTAAAACGTGATTAACAAGTCGTCAATTATTTCTATGTACGGTATAATCATTGCGTGCCTGCCCTTAATGCGCAAACCACTTTAACATTTTGAGAATCTATGCAAACAGTTACGTCAAGGTTATTAAATAGTCACAGATAATACAAGTCCACCTTGCAAATTACTTAAAGATATATCTTAGGCCTTAAATTAAAAACTGCTAAACATTTATGATTTATAAAAAAAATTAAATATCTCATCAAGTGAGTCTATTTACCGACTTCATTTAAATAATGTTTATCTTTACATAACATTAAAATATTACATAAAAGAGAATACATAATATTTATAAAATGGACATCTCCGTTCATTTCTACATTAGATTGGGAACAAACAAGTCATGGCTATAAGCAGTCACGCTTTCTGCTCGTCCAGCGGAATAGAAATACAAGAATATCTTATCTAAGAGAGCAAAATAAGCGCGAGCGAGTATTTATAGATCAGTTATACATAGAGTTCAGAAAAGTTAATTTTATAATTTTTATAACTGCGAACCAAATTTACAGACTTGGCAGAACAGAATGCTTTTAGTTAACCAGCAAAAAAAAAAAACAAAATAGACTAAATCCTTACCGTGAACCTTCGCCTTCAGCAAGTCAAGATGTAAAACCTCTTCGGTAATTTAGGACGTTCCAAATTTAAAAATCGGTCACACTTCATCACACTAAGCTCCGATAGGGCTACTCACATCAAACAGACACCGCCAACACACCGGAACCATTCCACACTGTTGTTGTATCGCCGCGACAACCCTGCAGTACACGGTTGCTTATCTAACGACACGCGCACACCTGAAACAATGGAGGTATTCATTTTACATTTTATCATTTAACTAGCTGTTGCTCGCGACTTCGCGACTGAAATTAAAAAATTAAGCCTATATTACTCACAGATTTCTAACTGTGAACGAATTTTTAAAATCGGCCCAGTAGTTTTTGAGTTATTTCAATACATACAAAATACAAATCTCTCCTCTTTATAATATTAGTATAAAAGAATAGATGTAGTTTTTTTTTAATATGATTGATCTGTGTAACATTTTATCTAAATCTTACATTATGGAACAAAAATATCTACTTTTATCCAAATGGATTTGTTAAACTTTAAGTAGAAATTAAATGATACTCAAATACCTAAATAGTCTTAAATATCTCACCATAAAATATTCAGGGGTTAGGCAAGCATTGTAAAACAAATCCACTTTCTATTTTATGTCGAAACGAAGCAATTTATTCACAGACATGTAATACACTAGACTATTGAATTATTACGTCCACGGTAGCGGTACTATCGAGTAGTTTTTACTATACACGGTAAATGAATACCGACCTACCTTATAAGATAATACTATTAAAGATTTCTACAGTTTCTTAGGTTATATCGCTTCTTGAAGTAGACTAACGAAATGTTAAACCTAAATTTTTATTAACTAGCTGTTGCTCGCGACTTCAAACGCGTGAAATAAAAAGTATAGCCTATGTTACTTACAGATAAATTACCTTTCTAATGGTGAAAGAATTTTTAAAAACGGCCCAGTAGTTTTCGAGTTATTTCAATACATACAGAAATCCAAAAACACAAATATTTCCTGTTTATAATATTAGTATAGATGAGAAATTGTATTGTATAAAAAACCCGACAATTTTGTGATTTAACACTAAGTAATGCAGTAACATTTTTCAACATACATTATGTTACATTTATTTCATTATCACTAGGACATTGGATGTTTTCTTTCTACTAAGAACTAGTAACCCATGTACAGATTTTTGCATATAGTTTATTAAAACCGTTGTTAATTTTTTTGTAAGACAAAAATAAAAAACTGTAAATAGAATTCAGACTAATTAAATACGTAAATTAAAGTCTTATAGAACGTTTTAATTATCACCGTTTGGTACTTAAAGTTTTAATTACATGGTCGCTTGGGGCTCACTTAAATGCACTTTAGACCGCGACATTGGCATAATGGCAAATTTAGGAAAGGAATGACGTAATAGTTTAATAAATTTTAGTTTCCAAAAAATTTGTATCAAACGATATAAATCTGTACTAATATTAAAGAGGAAAGATTTGTATTTTTTCAATTTTTTCTCCGTTATAAAGGTAATTTATCTGTGAGTAACATAGGCTATTTTTTATTAATATTTAATTTCACGCGGGTGAAGTCGCGAGCAACAGCTCGTATATTATAAAGTGTGCCATCATTGTAAAGTACCATTTAATATTGTCCAAGCGTCAAGGCTTTAGTTTTGTTTGTATGTTAGTAAAATTTGTAATATAACATTTAGAAAACCATTGCCTGTAAAGATAGGATTATCCAATGAATTTTATATCTAAAGTACGCAAAGCTCATTGGATTGAAAAATTAATTCTATATAACCGTACCGAGACCTGTTATCGTACTACAGAAGCTCTCAACTTCGCGATGGGGATGAAAATTTAATAAATACGTCGTCTGTAAAAAGCAGATTAAAATTTTCAAGAGTTTAAATCAGTTTTTCATTTTTTAATATTCAGTGGGTAAATAATTTGTCAATTTTATTAAACTAATATTTCTAATATTATTTAAATACCAAAATCATTATTCCTGCGTTATTCTTAATATTCTACGGCGGTCGTCGTACATTTAAATTGAATTACAGACCGATTAAAAAAATATCAAATAAATTTTAAACGTGTTCAGAGGTCAATGTCAGGTCATATAATAAAATATATCGAATGCCGCAAAATATATCACACGTAACACATTGATTATTTAGTATGTAATCTAGGAACGCGGGTGCGCACGAATACGAACTTCCGTCCATAAAGTGCGTGGGTACGACAAACACCATAAATGTATCACAATCGGCATATTACAAGTCATAAACGACAGCGGAATACACTATAGGTCATTCTAATGCAAAAGTTTGTTAACAAAAAATAACAAGGAATATACTACAGTTTCTATAAATAGCTGTTTCTCGCGACTTCGTAGGAGTAAAATTAAAAAATAACAACCTATGTTGCTCACAGATAAATTACCTTTTTAATGGTGAAATTTTTTTTAAAATCGGCCCAGCAGTTTTTACGTGAATCGAATACATACAAAAGTACAAATCTTTCCTGTTTATAATATTAGTACAGAAGAGCAGATTTTCATCATAAAATAATTTGCTCATTATTACTTCAATTTGGAATTAGTGTTCTAATTTATCTTTTTCTAAATACTTATCTATAAAAATTAAACAAGCTTTACTCATAAATGTTTCACGACAAAGAGCGCTTATAACTTGGGCTTCAAATCTCGTTTCGGTTGCCATCCGCCAAGCACACTGTCGAGCATGCCAATCCGAACACGAGGCACATGCCTAAACTGACGATATTGTACACAGCACAGATAAACAGACGTTTATTGTAATTGCGAAAAATGGCAATTTGAAATAAATACGTTATAATTTTTTTTCTAACCGGAGTCCTGTTCGAATAAAAAATATTTTACGAAAAGTGCACTATGGAAAAGTTGGCTAAAGTGAACGTGGACACTAAACAAATTTAGGATAACTTTTCATTCATAAAATAAAATAAAAACAGTTGATTTAAATTACAATCTAAACACTATCACGACCTTGTACCATGGCCTTATTCTCTGTTGCCAAGTCATAGCACAAACCAAATACATTTGTAGTAACCTAAAAACATGATTATCATAAAACTAATAAGGAAAGCCGATAAGACAACGTTTTATCACTAATGGCTTTTGTAGTCTATGTGATTTTTATTTCCAACATCACATTCATACGACATTAATCGTAAACATTTTTACACTAGCTGTTCCCGTGCGACTTCGTCCGCGTGAATTTCTACAACCATGAATAAAAATTTATGTGCCAATCACTAAGCTAGAGTTGTGCACAATACTTTCTTCCGTAGACTGTGTTATTTATTTCATACATTTGTATGGAAGGATTTGTATTTTTGTATGTAACGAAAAAATCGATTCTAAAAATATTGTTCTTAGAAAACTACATTATCACTTAATAACATATACCATATTCATTATTAAATTTATAATTTCGTGCAGATAAAGTCGCGAGCAAATAGTCTCGCAACCGAATTAACAAAAAACAAAACAACTAACAATACAGTATTAAGAGTTTTCGACTTTTTCGTAGTTTACTAGCAAATGTAATGAATAGGGGTTATTTGAGACACATCATTATTTGTATTATAGAATTACTTCAGGCAACTTAATTAAAAAGAAAAAAAAAACATATTTTTTAGAAAGATGGCTCTACTGCTTTTCATTGAAAGTAATTGGACTTATACATAAACATAGATGTTATGCATATAATTAGAAGTGACTGTAGGATTTATTATAAAGGACTGTGGGGGAGACTGTCTAGCGATACGTCACCCCAGACCCCTTGCAATTAGACGAAACCACAGACTGTAAATACAGCTAGTATTATTAATTGGATGCATCAATTTGTACGATTGAGTGTCTCAATAGAAAAATAATCATAAAAACAAATGACAACAACGAAAAATGGCAAAGAACGTAAATGTAGATGAGAACACCACATTTTATTTCATAAAGCTAGATTTATCTTAAAGCAAATATTAGTATAAACAGATTATTTTCGTACATAAAACAGTTTATTGGATTTTAATCTTAATGGACGTCAAATGTCGACACATGACCTTAGCAATTTATAACACAAAATAAAAATATGAACAAATTGTGATATAAAATGATCACATCCAACAACCAATATTTATTTTCATATTAATTAAATTATATTATAAACATTACTTATACTTATGATATAATAGGAAGATTATTCACAAATAAGAATAACTTTGAATTAAGTTGGTAGACAGGAAAAACTATATTAGATGTTACATAAATTTTGAATGTACACTGAACTATAGGTAATGTTATTAGGCTGTGGTGAAGTCATTATTATTTTGGATTGACATTAATTTGTACAACTGCAGATCTATCCACTTTGATGGTTACAGTAATGTTATAAATCAATATCTTTTGGATGGCTGGATATATGTTACTTTGTATCTTTAGAAAAACTCAACGTCTCTTGCTGAAATTTGTCTGTCAAAAATGTAGAGTATAGTCTGAAGGAAAAAGTAGTTCAAGTTTTTTTTAATTCAGTGCAAAACTGGTTGCGGACTAAAGCTAGTAATAGATATTAAATTAATTTTTACACTCTGAATCCTGATTCAACTCACAAAGGACACATTATCTTCACAAGTGATGTGATAACTTGTGTTAACAGTGGTCACCTTAACACTGTCAGAACAACTTTTTTGTAGGAGTGATGAGAGAGGAATGTGGGAGTACATTTTAGAATACCAAAATTATAATCACAATAGTCTCTTCAAAGTTACATCTTTAAAATTGTTTGGAAACTGTCTTCTTGTTTATAGGATTTTTTAACGTTTTTCATTTATAAAATTACAATATAACATTTTTAATGTAAAATTCTAGTTCAGTGTGACAAAAAAACTTTACTTCATGTAATGCAATACTTGTTAATTTTTCATACCATTATCATTCATCACAGTCAGTAGCAAAACCATAGATTTTAACATGAATCATCGGCGGGAAGGCGGCAACAATATTACTTATGTTGCTTGGAAACTGGTTGTTTAAATAAGGGGGTCAAATTTCTGCAAGGTTAGGTCGTAATTTATATCACGCCGGACCGAAATATAAAAATATGTATGCGTTTACCAATTACTAGGAAAAAAACTTGATCTAATGTCATATTCGTCAGGAAAGGCGGTGCCTTTCGTTCGTGAATGGGCTTGGGCGATGGCGGTCAGCTAACGGCCGCCGAGAGCCGCTTAAAAAACAGTAGTGGGTGAATTCATGAAAATTACTACTACAATATTAGTTCGAAATCCGAAATTAATTGAGGTATTCAGATAATGAGGCAAACTTACCACATGTCAACTATAAATCTGCTATTCCTACATCCACTTTTCACTCACAACACAAAACATTCCACATCCACGATTGACATTCACAAATCACAGTTTCACTTTGAAGTTTTGAAGTTACATTTGCGAACACTAGCGCCACGTGTGTGAACAATACTATTTCACTGGAATGAAGTTGTTTTAAAAATTCCAGTCCAGTTGTAATAAAGTCAAAGAGTGGTTAGCTATAAACTAAATTCCAATTGTGAAAAAAATAATTGAGGTAAAATAGTGATTTATTGCTACTGTAGGTAGGTATATTTTTTTACAAATAAAAATAAAATAAAAGCTATTACGAAAAAAACAACGAGGAACCTCTATTATCAGAGCCCAACCCAAGCCCAAACGACAAAAATCAAATAGGCACAAAGTCTCGTGCCTTTCAGCCTCTCCATATTCGACGTCGGTGCTGCCAATACTTTGATTTTAGAATAGTTAATAAAAGTCAATCTCAAATGTCAATGTCAAAACAACTTAAAACTGTTCTAAATTTATCTAAGTTTTTGTAAAAAATTGGAAAATGTTGGTTAGACGATGCATATATATTCCGAATTCATATCGACTGCTTAAAAAAATATCTCATAAATCAATTCCACATACTGTCGGTTTAAGGCCACCGACGGTATGTAATTGTTTTAGAAATGAACAATACAGGTTATGTTTTGTTTTCTTGTATTTTGTACTATGCCCACCTTACATTTATTCATCCCAAAAATATTACATATTATGATAATAGTTCATTGTTTTTTATTTTCTACAGATTTTTAAATACAGATGGTAACAATATATCTGAAAAAATTACTAGCAAGGATAATGCATTACCCCAAAATATCTCCCATGCACCGAATGATAAGTCTTTCAAACTATACAATTCATCACTGGCATCCGAGGAGCTATTAGAAAAATTAATAGCAGGTTTGTCAAGTGACATACACCAGAAGAGGAGGGTTTACAAGAATGATTTTACAAGAGTGATAAATAAGGTGAAAGAGTTAAATTTCTCCACCAAAAAGCAAGGCTTGCTTTTAATCAGTTGTTGTGCAGAATTACTACCAGATGAAAGTCCATCATGTAGAATGGATTTGCTTGAACAAGTTTGGATGGCATTAAAGTGAGTTTTTTTTTTCAATATCTTCTACAGCTTAATGGGCAGGCTTGACTGAAGAAATAACACAACTTCATAAGATAGGCATGAATTACAAAAAATCTAGGTCTTGTCTAATGAGAGTACCTAAGCTATGTTTGTAGTCCTACCTTAATTCTATACACTTGGAGTCTTAAAAGTAAAAAAAACTATCCATTATTCAGTCATACTTCCTACTTGACACCCTTCTATAAAATTGTTGATATTATAAATGCAAAAATATTTGGTAGAATTATTTGCAAAAAGCTTAACAAATCTTGTTATAACTTGGCACAAATGTAGAATATAGAATATAGAAATAGAGAGAATATAGAATATAGAATAGAAATATAGAATATGGAAAGCATGTATGCTACTCCCTGAGTTATTTTTTTAAATTCCTTATAGACAAAGTTGTAAAAGCTAGTCTGATGTAAGTGTTGCATTTACTTTCAGGCCACATACAGAATTTGATGTCTTACATTACAATGAGTTGCTGAAAGTATACATTGCTAATAACAGAACCCTGAATGTTAGCTCATTTATACAACAAATGGGTAAAGTGAAACCTAATATTTTGACTTATGAATTGATCCTTCAAGCTCTCGGAGAGGTGAATATAAAAATGTAATTTATAACTATGCTTTAAGCAGAAACCACCATCACTAGCTAACTACACATCCACCGTGGGGCTCAGAGCCTACCCTAAGTTAGTGTGACAAGGCCATAGTCAATCCTGCTGGCCAAGTGCGGGTTGGTTGACTTTACACATATTTTTTAATTTCTTCGCCTATATGTGCAGGTTGCATTATGATGTTTTTCTTCACTGTAAGAATGTCGGGAAAATTATGTACATATGAAAATTACAAAAATCTAAAGTCACATTGGTACATGGCGGGATTCAAACCCAAGTCAAATGCTTAAACCACTGTGCCACTGATGCTACCAAACAGAAACTATTATAATAAAATGGAAAACCTTTCATTATATTTAATATATACACAAATAATATTGTTATTATGTAAGTAATACTTTTTAATTTTAGGTTGGAGATTTAAATCAAGCGACAGAAGTAATAGCAAATATGAAAGCTGCAGGAATACCCGCAACGGAAGAGATTTTTAATTCCTTAATTATGTGTCAAGGAAAATCAGGGTAAGTTTAAAAACACATATTCATGACATTCTAAGTAAAACTAGTTATGAATTTTACTTGCCGTAAGTTCCAATTCAAGTGGCAGTTAAGATTTTGCCGAGACATGCACAGTTGTAATTGAACAATTCAATTCTTTAGTTAAAAATTATAGAGCTAAACATCTGTAGTGAGTTTTGGACTGGAGTTTTTGTATGCTTTCATTACCCTATATCTGTATCAGTGTGAAAAATGCAAAGCATTCCAGTTGAATATGAAATAATCAGGTAATTAAAATCATAATGTTTATGTATTATTCCAGTAACCTAGGAAACATTAAAGAAGTTCTAACAATGATGAAATCTCTGAAACTTGAAGCCTCAGTAGACACGTATACAGCTACTATCAGGGCGTACGCATTTAATAAAAAACAAGATTTTGTTTTGAGCGAAATGTTAAAAGCTCAACAGAATGGAATCCAATTTGGTGAAACTCATATTATGAAAATCATAAAAATGTTGGCCTCAGTTGGCTTGAATGATGCTATTCCTAAGGTAAATTGACTATCGAAATATGTTTTTCTAGAACACTATAAATTTTTTGTCTATCTAATGTATACTTATATTATGAAGTCTATCATTTCCTCAAAGGCCGGCAACGCATCTGTAGTTCCTCTGGTGTTGCGGATGTCCATGAGCGTCATTAACCACCTCGGTGTTCCCGCCCCTCGTTTGCCCCCTTTTAGTATAAAAAGAAAAATTTGTATGTTAGTATATACGAGTATTGGAACTCAAAAACTACTGGGCCGATTTCAAAAATTCTTTCACCATTAAAAAGCTAAGTTATCAGTGAGTAACATAGGCTAAATTTATTGATATTATTTAATATCACGCGGGCGAGGTCGCGAGCAACAGCTAGTTAATACTATATCATTTTTAATATGTTTTTCTTATTTCAGGTTCTTAAATTCTTACCAGACGAAATTCTTAAAACACCATCAATAACACCCTATATGCAGAGTGTATCAACATCATTGGTGTTTCAAAATCACCCTACAGCTGCTTTGGAAATATATAAATGTCTTCCTTTGCCATCATTTGGCCCCAAAGATGACCGAGGTTTGCATGGACGAAGCTTGGTCAGAGATTGTGTGAAAGCATCTATAGTGAGTTAATCTTACTTCTTACTAATGTTATAAATATCAAAGTGTGAATGGATGGATGTTTGTTAGTGTTTGTAGCCTAAACTGCTGAATGGATGTCGATTAAATTTGGCATAGATGTGTAACATAACCTGGAAACACACATAGGCTATCTACGAAGTTTTTTCTTTAACTCAACATAATTATGTGTAAAGTAAAACATCTTGGTACTTGTAAAATAGTTATATTTCATTATCTTTTAGGTAATATCCTCATATCTTTGGATTAGTATATTTTAGACTAGTGTCTTTTTAATACTTTTTACTTTATCTATACTAATCTTATAAAAAGAAAGATTTGTATTTTTGTATGTATTGAAATAACTCAAAAACTACTGGGCTGATTTCAAAAATCGATCAGTGACTAACATAGGCTATGTTTTTTATTTTATTTTTTGATTTCACACGGACGAAGTCGCCAGCAATAGCTCCATAAACAATTTGAAAAGTGGGTTTGTTTAGTAAACTCTATGTGCTATACAATCTGTCATGCTGTGGAAAAATCTCAAATTGTTACCTATCAGCTAACCAGATTTTATGAAAGCATTTTTGAATCTTTTAGGGTTCTGGTGTGATAACTCTTATAGCTGAAGAACTGATGTCATCCGGTAGAAATCCCATAGCATTACAGAATGCTTGTGAAGCAGCATTACAGTTGGGCAAAGTGCCCTTAGCTTTGGACTTGTTTACTCGGATGAAACAAATGGGCATGCCAGTTAGACCACATTATTTTTGGCCTATATTACTTCACATGTCAAAGACGTATGGAGAAAAAGGTTTGTGTAATACGATACCATTTTCATGTGAAAGTTCAGATGGATGGATTTTTGTTACTAAATATTTCTAAAATGTGTCAATGGATATGTACTACATATCTGACAAATTCCAGTCAGACAGCTAGTTATATGTTTGAATATGGCAACACAGTATTCTAATTATTAAATTCATAAATTGTATCTTTCAATACTAAAATTTGGGGTTAAAAGGTGACATTACTCATTTGTATAACCCATTATTTGCAATCTTAACATAAAAGTTTTTTTTTAATTTCTTTATTTAGGTATAATGAACACACTATCGAATATGGTTAAAATGGATGTGAAACCTGATTATGAGACAATAATGACTTACACTTTGCCGTACGTCAGTTTCACATCTCCGCAGAACTTAATGAAGAAGTTCCAAGACACGGGCCTGTCTGTGTCCACTGTACTCACTCCGATGATGGAAACATTATTAAATACAGGACAAGTGAGAGCCGCTAGTGAAATTTGTAAGTATATTTAGATGTTCTCAATCAATCTATACTGATATTATAAAAAGGAAAGATTTGTATTTTTGTATGTATTGAAATAACTCAAAAACTACTGGGCCGATTTTAAAATTT
>JAOCNA010000012.1:1950483-1962275 GCA_026546675.1 Papilio helenus | reverse complement strand
GGAAGTACTGATCACAATTTCGTACGAAACTCTTAGTGTAACACAACTTTAATGCGTAGTCCACATTAAGCCAGTACAGTCAGTAGAGGGCGCGTGGTCGGGAAAGAAGATGCCTGTAAGTCTATACAATCTCTTACTGTCTCAACTGTCGAACTGTACTGACCAAATGTAGACCTGGCATTAAGCTATTTTACAAAGATGTTCAAAATAGCCTCGAACATCCTTTTACTCATTGAATGGTCATGAATGGAGCGGTGTCAGTCACCCAACTCTAAAGTCAATAGATAACTAGCTGATTATTCACGTAGCCGGAACGTGATAGTTTTTGCTTAACCGCAGGCTGGCGCATGGACCCAATAGGAAGTCAATCAAAAATAAAAGCGGTCCAAAAAGTGCGCCCAGCGCGATGCCGTACCATAGATAATCGTGATCGTCCGTGCATGGAGGACAAATCGCTCAGAGCAGGTTGTTTGTGGTTTTTTATGTGGATTTTATCTGGTGTTGCCAGAGGCACGGGCGTCTAAACCAAGATTATAATGAATACAAATGAATAACATTTTAAATACTGTATTGATAATGAAAATGAATCGCAAACTACGAGTATATCTAACTAATAAATAGTTAAGTTTGGAGGGTTGAATTGTTGCTTGTAATGTCGTAAATATGGAACCTAGATATAATTCCTATGGACGAGAATAGTAAAGAGGCCGTTAATACTGGGTTGTTGACATTTTCATAAAATTTATCATTATCTACTCATTAATTAGTTTTAGGTTGACCAAAGTTTCAAAGGTGTAAAACTCGAAAAACGTAGTTCGGAAACATATTTCCTGAAGTTATCGAAAAACACTAACGAATGGTTAAATGTAACTGGGAAACCGGCCATAAATCAGTTGAAGATATCATCTACACTCATATTATAAAGTGGAAAGATTTGTATTTTTGTATTTTGTATGTATTGAAATAACTCAAAAACTACTGGGCCGATTTTGAAAATGCTTTCACCGTTAGAAAGGTAATTTATCTGTGAGTAACATAGGCTATATTTATAAATTTATAAATTACTAATTACTAATATTATAAATGCGAAAGCTTAGATGGATGGATGTTTGTTAGAGTTTGTAGCCTAAACGGCTGAACGGATCTCGATGAAATTTGGTACAGACTTAGATAGTCTGGAAGGACACAGGCTACATGTCCCGAATCATTCGCTGTATGAACAAATTCAGAGCACATTCAGTACTTGTACAGATGGTGCGTTCAGAAATAAGAACTGTACTAATTCTTTAATCATATTTTGCCCTAGTTATACTTAGTGTTTGCCTTATGCCATTTCATATGGTTTTATACACACGGTGTACACCTTGGGTTAACAATAATTTTGTACATACGTACATTTCGCCAATGGAAACTCACGGTTAGAATAACATTCGAGTAGCCTAGTATGGGAAGTAACGGCGCAGTATACATCGAGCTCGCACGTACAATGCATTAACTGTGAGACGTACAGGGCCTACATTTGCATTAAAAATAGGCTCGTAGATATAACTATCGGCAAATACTTTAACGCTTGTATATGTGGCGTTGGATTAGTAATAAGTATACCTGAAAAAATAATATTCAATTGACGAAAATTACTATCTTTTTTATAAAACATGTATTAATTCATTGAAATACATAATTTATGAAAGAATTCGTAATAAAATAGTATCTACTACAAGCACACACAATTTAAGTAATGAATTAAAAAAAACATATTTAAACAATACAAAAACACAATCCTTTTTCGAATTTCTTATCCATTTACTGCTTTCATATTTGAAAAATGCATTTTGCATTAATGTTTTTTTAACTAACTAATTGAATACATCTGCCCTAAATAGGCCGTGATCGTGTCAGTGTAAACAGGTCAAACGAATGTTTCAGAACGCACCCCGACCACTGACAGACAGTTGGCGCCAAAACTGGCGACAACATGGCGGCCGCGCCATTGGCGGGAGAAATGGATCAATCTTATTTAATTCCTTAAGACATTGTGAAGGAGGATTTATATCCTTCACATTACGTCCATTTAGATACTGTGTTAATAATTTTGATATTTATTTTTTGAGAAAAATACACTAAAACAAATTTTTGGCAGAAGCAAAATAGTTTTAACGTTGTGAGTATTTCTGTTTGTATCAATAATGTTTAACTAAATAGGAGCTTTGTCTTACTTTGTCAGTATATAAGGCGCGTTAAAAATTATAAAGCGTATAGTTTTCGTGTCACGAAAGACTTAAAGTTCGTCATCAAAACTCATACGAATGTAACAATGGGTCGTACTTCGATAACATGGTTCGTGTACAAAGCCTTATTGTTTGTCACTAACACGCCCTCAACGATCAAACGTGCACTCATACTGCATTATTACCTTTGCACGCACGAATAATGCAAATCAGGTTACAAAAACATAAAAGAAATACTTTTATTAATTGTTGTTCCGGAGAAACTCGAATGAACCAATTGCAAGGCTTTTTGTAATCAATAAAAAAAATTAAAATGAAGATATAAAAATCAGTGAATTTTATCGCATTAGTTAATTTCAATTTGGAACTATTAAAAAACATTTAGACCGAGATCAGGGTCGGTTTTAGCATTACCTAACTGCAATACAAATCCATATGAAAAAGGCGCCTATGGCGCCCCTTTATACAATAGTGGCGCCATTTTTTTCGCTTGTGGCGCCCCTTTATGCGCTTGTGGCGCCCATTTATGTCTGGCGCCCTAGGCAGTCACCCAGGAGTGAAAATTTTCTTTCTTTTTGTAATTGGTTCGAATATTGAACTGTTTGGTTGTACCAGTTATCAAGAATTGCAGACTATATTTTAAATTTATGAATGAACCGCTCTTTAGACTACGTGGTCTCGAATTAATTATCCTGTTACAGTATTGTAATATTTGTTCTTATTCAAACTAGTCAAGGAATTACGAACTTTATCATTTAAATGAGTAATTATACGAATAAAACACAATTAATGAATCATTATGACCTAATTGCAGTTTCTATGGTGTGATGAATAATTTTACATGATTTTCAGCTGTATTTATATGTAAAAACATCAAGCAGGACAAAGTTTACACATTACAGGTTTATTCCCTGAATATGACGTTGAAAGAGTGACGAAATATACCCATAGATATGAATATAGGGAAAATTACCATTGGTTCCACGAATAAAAATAACTTCAGTTCATATATGAAGTGAGACACGTGAAATTTTAGTTTTCCTCTGACCACTATTTTCTTCAAAGAAAGCATAGTGATATATATATCCTATAGAAGAAATGTCCAATACTCCTTTGAGGGGAAAATAAACGATCCAAATTATTACTTTCGAAGGACATTGTATTTACAGTAGATAATAATTAAAGTAGAGAAATATCAATTTCATTTAAATATACAAAGATATGAACTGTAATTATAACACGCACCAAATATCTGCCAATCTCTTTACTAAAGCCACGCGTGAAGTGCAAAAATAAATCACATCCATAAAGGCGAATATCCCTTAGTTGAAACTCGCCGATCGCATTATAAATGAAGCTTCTTGATTTGAAAAGATTACTCGTGAAAAATAATTTTAAATGAAGGTGACCCGCGCTGGTTTCAATCTGGCCAAAGCCGTCCCTTGGACAGCCATTGTCACTTAGGATCAACGCCCCTGATGATTTATGATATCGACTTTTTTTTCTTATCTTCTGAAATTTATTATTAATACTAAAGAAACAGACGCAAAAAATCTATACACTTTGGGACTTCAATCAATATAAATACCACGACTAAATCAAATTTAAAATGTTATTAAATATAGATTTAGACGTTACTTTATATTGCTAAATTATAATTACAATAAACAATACAAAATTTTATTTTAAAACACTTAGAACTTGATAAAAAAGCTTAAAATATTGTCTACTAATAACTGGTACATCCAAAATTATATTCATAATTAGAACAAAATAATTCTGACATTGTTCCGACGTTGAGGTCAAACAGTAAACTGTCTAGATGAGATATTTTCCGGACAATTTGCGGTGCGGTAACACGACCATTGTTGTTCATCGGTCACGAGCGAGATCAATAGGTCAGACATTAACTGCGGGTAAAAATACAATACAAACAAACATTTCGACTATTATTTAGCTTATGTTATGCGTATGTACAGACCTAACGATGTTTTCCTTCAACTTAAGAACGTCGAGTAAATTATGTACAAACGAAATTCAAAAATTATATTGGTAGATGGCGGGATTCGAACCCCAAGACCTGAAGATTGCAAGTCAAGTGCTTAAACCACTGAGCCACCGACGCTCTCAAGATTATATATGAAACAGTAATATGAACAAGGTTACGGATACAATTTAACAATGTGATAGATTATCATGTTCTTGCAAACGTCCAACTTATGTTTTCAATAGAAATCACGTTAACGATGTATGTTGCCAATATTAAATATAGTGTTGTTCAGGTCAACTGCGCTTTGTCGTATGTTCCCACGTCGTTAATGCAGTCGGAAACTGTTACAAAAACGTAACAGTAGACAAAGGAACCTACAACTAACGGATAAATGACATTAATGTCGATTGAATTATACTCTCAACTTTGTATAAAATAACCTAGCAAATATAATAATTGGTTTAAAAGTTACTGTAAGTTTGTCAAAAAGAAAATGTAATTTTCAAATTCCCTTGATAGTTTCCAAAAGTGTAATTTAACTGCTGATTGTTAATTTTATTACTGACAATTTTGACTTCAAATGTCCGTCTTGATAGTTTACGGAAAATTTTAAAATTTTGTAAAATAGACTGTCGTAATAAGAATTTCATTTGGCTATTAAAATGTTAATCTACGTTTTAAATAACCTTTGAAGACGAATTTTGCAATAGATTTAAATTAGTTGATTGACGGCGTTCCGAAGTTCACCTTAGCTCCTCTTTGGACTAATTTAAATGCTTTATGTCAGATTTATTGTCTTGAATCTTTTTTATTTTCGTAAAGAATTTTCAAATTTAAATAATTCAATAAACAAAATTCAATTCAAGCAAAAGGCATAAAACTAAGATCTTTAGCTAATGATATCACATTAAGTAATGGTAATAGGAAAAGAGCATAAAATATTTAATAATAATGGTGTCTCCGGGTTTACTTTTAAGTATAAAATATCAAGTGAATTTTATTTTTGACAACCCTATTTTAAATCGTGCAGATAAACTGAGATAGAGAAATCAGATATAAAGTAACTATTAGATAATTTTTAATTATCGATATTGTCTTTGATAGTATGACATAACTGGGGATTGGTTTCTCCTATGCGTTGTAATTTGTTTGTATCTATTACGGTATGATTGTGAACTCAGGCGTGAACATTGCTAACGGCGGCGCAGGCGCAGGCGGCTCGACGACCTCGTGATTGATGTGTAGAAAGTTTTCAAGTGATTGGGCGTTACATGCTGCTATTACTACTTCATTGGTTTGTTGTTGCTTCGATTAGTTCGATACGCTTACAGCCTTGACAGCTAGGGCTTTGTTATTCCTTTACCACACTAGTTATAGTGAGTTATTAATTTTGATCCAGAAAGTTTGGTGATCATTGCAACCTTTTTTTTCGTTAGCGAATTCAAATGTAGCTAATTTGGATTTTGTATTAACCTTATTACTAACTTATTAACAGTAGTACATTTTTATAAATGAGATGTTATTAAGTGTGCTTATTAGATAGTTTACCTTATAAAGTTTGTCCTTTTGATACCACACATCTTCCTCTTCCTCCACTTGGGTAGCGAAAGCCTGTGTGAGGTCGTCGCGTGAGCGCGATAAGATTCGACGTCGTGACACCATCTCACCACCCGTCGCCGCGTCAAACGGACCCAGGCTAGAACAATAACAACAGTTAGTTAAGTTTTGTTCAATAAAACAGAATAAGTATAACTCTCTGATTAATTATACCAATCGAATATCTCTATTTCTAAAATCAGGTATGCGATTTGGGCTATAGAATGTTACAAAGGAATGGTTAAGTATAACTTAGAAATAACATTTCTTTAATTTAGAATCAGTTCATTAATACTAAAACATACAAGCGTATTATTGTTGCAATTATTGATAATAATAAGTAACAATAGTTTTTAGCAATATAGAAGCAAGAATAATAAATCCCTCTCATGATTCCGTGATAGAATTCAGTGACATTTCATAATGATGAATTCATTAGAAACGTATTCTAGATCATTTTGAATTGTCATATTATGTAAATCTACTTCCTTGTATTTTAAATATCAAACTTAATATTATGTATAACGTTTAGAATCTTTAGTATCATCGTTTTAATCAGTTTCAACAAATTTATTGACACCATATCATATTGTTCATGTTAAAATTCATATAAGAAATTATGGTTGGTGAATTACAATTAAAAATCATAAACATCTGAAAACTAGAAACTATTAGGAATACAAATAACCTATGTAACCATTAAGACAACGGAGTGGGTTGCGTCTTTTATATCAACGGCAACAAAGCAATAGTTAGCACCGCTTCCTTCCGAGACTTAACAATGTGTGGCATTGGATTCGGCATTGGGGATCGCGGTCCGTATCTAACAATCGCCTCCGACGTCCTCCCATTCATCTGATACATTGCGTCGTTTGTTTACGTCTTAGATGCCCGCTGTTCTAGCAACCATTAGGCACTTGACAGACGTAACAGTTGCATCAACTATCAAATATTTAACAACGAAGAAAGTATGGATGGATTGTGTGAAAGGGGATGGCTTAAGAAGGGGGTGGATTCAGGTCATGTCTGATAGAAATGTATGCAAGATCAGCACATACTGTACCAACCCTCCATAGGGACAAGGGTGAGTTAATGATGAATATTGTCTTTAAACAATGCATGTTATGGTTGCTGCAATGGTTATTTTACAAAGAGCATGCAATATGTGATAAATTGTAGAGTTGTTATTTGCTTGCCAGATACTCAGATCTGAAAATCTGTTGCTAAAAATTCCCGATCGTCAGAATATGCAACTCGAGCTACGCGTATGTTCAATGGACATAAATGTAAATACTTGTACCCGGCTGTTAGTTGCGGCAACAGTAACTGCGTCTGCAAAGCACCTTATAGCGAAGCGTGTTGTCGAAGAAAGTGTTATGTCGATAGCATCTTTGGCGCATTTGCTTGTATCTGCTTGTTTTCTAACGCTCGCCTTAGTAGGCCGTATTGTACTGTCACTTGTCTATTCAGGGCGTTTATTATAGGCTTTCAGGAAGTAGATTGTTTTCTGATATATTAGATTTATTTTAATAGTTCGGCTGTCTTTTGAACCTTACTTTTGGTAATCCAATTAGTCAATTATAACGTTTTTAGTATTTTAGTTTTCAGTTTAATGTATGCAATAAAATATATATTTTTGAACCACATAGAGGTATTACTAGAACTTCATTTGTTTTCTATAATAATTGCCTGATAAATGTAGTAAAGAAACAGTTTGATATTTTTTATTCAATGACAAAAAATGAAAGCAATT
Organism: Papilio helenus; assembly: GCA_026546675.1. Taxonomy (NCBI): domain Eukaryota; kingdom Metazoa; phylum Arthropoda; class Insecta; order Lepidoptera; family Papilionidae; genus Papilio; species Papilio helenus. The sequence continues at coordinate 1,954,708 of JAOCNA010000012.1, read as the reverse complement.
ACTCTTTCGTGATTAAAAAATATTACCTACATGTACAGACCGTGGATAGCAACATTCGTATGTATTTAAAATTATTATTTATGGATGACATTTCCTTTTAAATAATTATTAAAAGATTTTAATTAATCATACAAGATTTACAGACGGATCTGGTTAAAAGGTCATTTTAAAAAAGCCTCTGGAAACAAAAACGAATTGAAACAAACAATCGATCTTCGACTTTCGCTGTTAATTTAATTTTATGTGTATGTCACCGTAAAATTGTAAAAAAAGAGTTTATAAAAAATGTTCCAAAGCAAATAATATTATCAGTGACTTTTTTAATATTAATCGATTCATTAGTGAAATTTGAAACTAATAATGTTTTACTTTACAGCGACACTCGTATAAGGAAAGAAATTCTGAATGTCGTGTTTACAGACTATTCTTTATTAAAAACAATGCATTCGTGTTGCAATATGCGTGCATTTCAAGAAAATTAATTACAAACCCGAGTTTTCTTTTCAATCATATGACAGAATTATTTTACATCCAACTTGATTGACATAACTTAGATTAAACCAGCCATTTTGTTTACATTTCCTACATCATATTCTAAATAGAACAAGTATAACGAAAGTCACAAGTAACTTTTTAAAACTGTTAGTCTTAAATAATCTCTAATTTTGTTTCCATAAAAAACCTCTTCATTGTTTAAAAATAGTAAGACATTAGTTGCCACATTATAGAGTAGCGTCATTGAGCAGTAGACTAACATTGTGACGCAGCGGTTTGTAATGAAAATAGAGCAAAGAACGGACACCGCGCACGTGTACCTGCTTATTAACTTACTCTTTGATTACCTCGTAGTTATAGGGCCTCTCGGATGCCGTAAATGTAAATTCCAAAGCGAACGAATCGAGAAAGCTATGTTTTAATGCTATGAAGCATGTAGGAACTAAAGAAACACATTAAAATATTGATTATTAACTTTTGTCGACTTCGTATAAAAACCCAGTAATAAATAAAGCCTATGTTACTCAGTGGAAATGTAGTTTTCTTCATATTGTCTTGTATCTTTCGAATTTTATCGTTACAAAAATACAGATCTTTCCACGTGATCAAATATAGATTAGAAGTCTTTATTCGAAATATGTAGTAATTAAAAAAACAACCGTTACGAGTCAATTGGAATGGTAATTCTCGAAATAGATTTCCTAAAATTAAACAGTACGTTCAGTAATTTTCATTTCTGTAATCAAAAAAGCATTTCATTTATCTCAAATTTAAATAAAAATGTAACATATGCAATTAATCTTTAAATTGATAGCTCGCAATTGCATTATATCATCGTGGTGGCGGGTCTTTGGCCTCGGTACAGTTATGCTCAGATGACGTCACAGGCGAGGGACCTGTTTACAAGGGACCCGCGACGCTGACCTATATCGACAGGTGGCGCGTGTGTTTAACCACATATCGATATCGAGGTGATTAACATCGATTTAATTTAAATAGATAGGTTTATCTAATTAAAACTATCAGATTTATTAATTAGGTTAACAAAAATATTAGTGATTTATTACACAGCTAAATTCATTTAAGAGTTAGGTCTAAAAAAAACCTCAACAAGGTTTATAAATAATACAAACAAGGAAAGGAATAAAATTAACAGGTCAGTAACAATAAAAGAGAAAAGGTTTGTAAAGGAAAATAATCTCATAGAGTTGTAACTGATAAACAAAACACAAACGGCGTCATAAAGAATCAAACATAAGCTAAATAACTATAATGGACAAAAATCTTTATCAACCCAAAACACGACTTAACCGTAGTTACACCTTTAGAATGCGAGCAAACCTTTGACTAAGCTATCGCACTGTTCCACTAGAAATCACTTTGATTCCTATGAGCTTATATTATGCGCACACTACTCGATTTTGCGTTGCACAGTTGAATGGGCTGCGAAACAATTGACGATCGCACAACTGTTGTACGATAGTTTAATCAAAAGTGCGTCCGCTCTTACCGATGATACATTGACCTAGTGTAACAATTACGTGTACAGTCATTGTGCGCAAAAACGTTTCCAACCCGGTCGACCCGTTAGTCAAGCTAGTTATTACGGGAGTGGCTAGCGGAGTGAGGCCTTTTTCTTTTCATATTGTGCCTGTATCTTGATACTTCAATTACGACGTAGGATAAAGTTACGTCATTTTATCGTTTAGTATCTTATCGATCAAATAATGACACACTGATTCTTTTTAATCACAACTGTATTGTTTGCACCAGTAATCGACTAATTTAAATATTATCTGGCCAGTCTTTTAGATCGAATAATTTGCTAAATCCATACTAATGTTATAAAGAGGAAAGATTTATATTTTTGAATATATTGAAATAACTCAAAAACTACTGGTTCGATTTTCAAAATTATTTCACCATTAAAAAGCTACGTTATCAGTGAGTGACATAAGCTACTTTTTGACCGACTTCCCAAAAGAAGGAGGTATTCAATTCGTCTGTTTTTTTTTCTTCATTTTTTTCACATGGACGTAGTCGCAGTCACAAGCTAGTATGTAATAAAATCACTTAGAGAAATACTAAAAAATGCATCGACAATATTAAACAATTACAGTTACCTACCAAGTACGATTATCTTACAACACAGCACACAACATTTTCAGTAAAAATTGACCAAACACATTCTTAACAACTACTTTCCAAGTCAAATTACAACGTGCTCGCGATCCTAATTGCATTCATCTATTGTACTCAGCGCCGAAAGAATGTAGACCTTACATACATAATACTTTTAAAATGCAAATTCAGTTGATCTCCCTCAGTACATAAGGCTCATAATTCTCTGCAGTGCACGAGTTCTCAATTGCGCGGTTCTTTTCGATGATTGGTCGCGTTCCATTTTTAAATATGCTTTTGTTAAGCAAAAGGCATTTTCGCAATGCGCTAAAGATTCTACGACTAAAATAGAATATGACACGTTTAGTTAATACAAAGTTAAGGTCACGGTCAATTTATGAACTTTGAACTATAGAGAATACGTGATTTAGTTTTTACAATGTATAGATCATCTAAAAACATGAAATAGGTATTTGATATATTAATAAAAAAAATATTATACACTTCAAATAACAGTTTAATCGAAGGTGAAATAAAAAAAGGGTTCATGGAATATTTAAAAAACATTTAGACCCTAACGTCAATTGTGTGTAGGCGCACGAAAATTGTTCTTAGCTTCAATTCAGGTCAAAGACAATACGTACACAAAACAAGTTACCTTCGTGTATTATACACTAAATAGATAAAAATAAATAAATAATACCAACTAACAGTAACAACAATAAAATTACTAGTAACTGTAATGTTAGCTCTTAGGTACACTAACAAAAAGGTTCGTAGTGTTCAATGAAAAAATCTAAACAACTGCAATCGCAGTACGTAACCATAACGAGCTACTAGCTTTTGTCCGCGACTTCGTTTGCGAGGAATGAAAAAATTAGACAAAAGTCTATGTTTTCCTCCAGACTATGCTCTACATATTCAACTTTATGTTGAGTTGCTGAAGTTACTATTCATTTCATCATTACTTAGTGATTCATCAGTGTTAAGTTTAAGTTTCAACGGAGTAAAACTCAAGTTACGTAATTTGGGAATGCATTTCATGACGATATCGAACCGAGAACACTAACGAATGGTTAAAATAACTGGGAAACCGGCCATTAGAGATACTTATTAACAAACATTCATCCATCCAAACTTTCGTATTTATAATTTTAGTATGATCTTAAAATGAACAGCAAGAAACAAATGAATTTGAATAATATTTTACATGATTCGTTTTGTTCGAAACATAATAACGAACCCACACACAATATTTCCAGCCTACAAGCTTCCGAGATAGAAACCAAATTCAGCGAATACGTCATAGCAAAGTTATGCTGTTTAGAAAGTTAATCGAGCGACGGTATTATTGATATCTCTGTTGCGAAAATTAGCATAGTTATAGCTTACCTTATGCGATTTCGGCACGTGCAGATAAAACAATTTTATGAATAATATTTCCACGGGTGTTTAATTAACACAATATACTTTTAATCTATACTAATATTATGAAGAGGAAAGAATTGTATTTTTGTATGTATTGAAATGAATCAAAAACTACTGGGCCGATTTTCAAAATTCTTTCACCGTTAGAAAGGTAATTTATTTGTGAGTAACATAGGCTATA
>JAOCNA010000012.1:1876038-1895114 GCA_026546675.1 Papilio helenus | reverse complement strand
CATCTTTCATAACTATAAGAATAATCAGATAGTCCTTATTATAAAAATAGACATGAAATGTAACTGCCGGAGTTGAGGAAATAAATCTACACTAAGAGGTTCCCTTGAGACTATTAAACAATTCTGGGTAAGGCAGATTTGTCTAATATTAAATTAAAGAAGGTAAGTTCATAAATCGCAAAGACTAAGCAACGTGTTTGCGTAGACAATAGTCTCGATTAGACCGAGTTTGAGTCGCCAGTGAACAGCGACTATATATGAAAGCTTGAAAGGCTATTATATAAAATTGTCTGCAATTTCCTCGGTATCCGTTAAACGATTTGCAAATGCCGATTTCACATACGTCATAATTCTTCGGCACACAATGAAATTGCAACTCACTTTTTAAGGTTTCCACGTATTTGTGAAGTGAGTACGTTTTATTGCCGTCGCATTTTAGATTTACGAATCGGATAATAAACCATATCTTACTTTGTATTTGTTAATGAATTTTAAAAGAGTATTGTAGTTTTTTGGTTAAAGAAGGATAAGTTTGGCGCTTTGTTTGACTCCGATGGGTCCAAATATAAATAAAACTCGTTAGCGTTCACCTTAATTCTAACAAGCGTGTACTCAACATCTTTCTTCTAACGTTGTTCCAGATTTTTACAACGTTCAAGGAAATAAATAAACGGTCCCATTAATACATATTTTCAATTTTTAACATCAAATTTTATCAATTTTTTTTTAACGAAACGAAGCATTCTTAGCATCTTTAGTGGACTATTGTCTTCAATCAGATGAAGATAGATTCAAAAAATTAAAATTACTGTCATTTATAGTTATGCATATGTATATATATTAAAAATTTAATCAAAATTATATTCGTATTTTAGTATAGTACCGTTCCTTTTGTGAGAAACGTTCATCGGATTTCGCCTGCGGTTAGCCTCTGAATAGATGATCGATGCACTGTTCCACTTATCTCCGGCGTTTCGTTGCTCAAAAGGCATACTTAGCTATTAGTACCGACCTCACTGTAATTCAGTCATAGATTTTACCCCAATCTCTCAAATAACGTGCTCTGGAGACTATTCCGCTGTATCTAACTATGGGTTTACACTGTCAAGGAACATGTTTAAATTTATATTCTCATCCTTTTTGTTCTCTTTGACAAAATAGAGACAGCAATATGGTTACAAGTTAAATTCCATCAGTGACATGCTTAGAGATAAATCTTTAGTATTTGGTTAATTTTGATTTATTATTTACGAGCAAGCCTTAAGGCGCAAATTTGACATTTGGTGTGAAACAAGTCACCGATACAATAGTAAATAAACAGGTAAGTAAATTATGAAAAAAAACAACTTTTTGCCTTCTTAATTACGACGTTCTCTTTGTCATGTTAAATTTATTGCGAAACTTTTTCTAAAGTAAACAAAAAGTTTCCTTTCAGTTCAAACATTTTCGTAAACTGTACAGTAAATTGCCCCCAGGGCGAAATTAATGATAAACTTAGAGTATAACATGTCACATATTACGACCCTAGCGTACCTAATAGGAAGCATTAAGTAGGAGACACGAAGCAAAACCCGATTAAATACGACAAAAGGAAGAAAAAAATAACGACCACGGATCACGCACCAAACTTAGCCAAATTAAAAGTTGACTGCAATAAACAATAAAAATGCCGAATTGAGGCTCTCGGATCCGAGTTTTTGTAATTTCAGGCCAATCACAAGTTCTCTTATGGGTCGTATCGCGAAGTATTTAGTGTAGTTTGATTGCGCTTGCCGCGAACTACCACGAATAAGGACATTACAAATAATGAATGTTTCGCTTCAATTTATATCTATTGAACTGTTACCATGGAATTATGGCCATTTTGACCAAACATCTCTTAAATTGAAGTATCCAGCATCATTTAGGGGGACCCTAGAAAGGATAACACTTAAAGTCCATAAGTTTATTTTAGGCTAGCTATTGCTCGCGACTTCGCTCGCGTGAAATATAATACAAAAAATAGCCTATGTTACTTGCAGATAAATTACCTTTCTTTAAAATCGGCCCAGTAGTTTATGAGTCATTTCAAAACATACAAAAATCCAAAAATCCAAATCTTTCCTCTTTATAATCTTACTTCTTAATTCTTACTTATATTATAAATGCGAAAGTTTAGATGGATGGATGGATGTTTGTTAGAGTTTGTAGCCTAAACGGCTGAATGGAACTCGATGAAATTTGGCATAGATGTAGAGGATAGTCTGGAAGAACACATAGGCTACTCACTTTTTTTTAATTCCGCGCGGACGGATTCGCGACCGAAAGCTAGTCGTATATAATTCATGGTTCCGTCAAAGATGGGTCACGTATATTGCATCACCATCGTCAATGTCAAAATGACCTTATTGGTTCATTACATAATATTTGAAAACTAATATGACTCAGCGACCTCTTGCCAAGGTTTTAAGACATCTCAACGGGGAAACACAGTCGCTAATGACATGATTTACTCACCCCACATCACGTAAGCAAATATTTGTCAGTTTTATTATTGCATTTGATTCTTAAAGTCCTCGAGTTTGGACGGGGATTTATTTCAATTTGCGGAGAAAAATATTTCTCTTTATAATTTCAATGGAATCTAATTATGACTACAAAGTATTATACTCTCATAATAACGCTGGAATCGCATGAGAAGTCTACAATTAATTGCCATCTGTTTATGCATAGTTGTAAGTCTTAACCAAAGGTATTGAAAGGGCATGCCATATCAACAAATGGAATGTTGTCAGAAGAAATGTCCCCTCCCCTCCCGTCCCTCTATTAGCTTTAATTACCTGCTTTACTATGAAAGGATCAAAACAACATCTCAAGATATACCGACCCTATGTAAATCAAGCAATAATGACGATTAAGGTGATGAGACCTTAAAGATTCTTAGCAATCTAGATCGTTTCCTCGTTGTTATCTCATGTCGGTTTTTCATCACACATTAGCATAATAAGAGTACATCTACACTGGGGCAAAATGACATCTCTTATGGAATAACGAAGAATAGATTTACATACTTCGAGAGATGTAACTCTGGACTTAGTTCTTCCTCTCTCTTGAAAATCTTTATTCAATCTATATAAATGGCATTCCGATCGATATGTTAGTAAGTCTGCATAATCCGTAACGACAAAACTGTAATTTTTCGCTTTCGACATCGTAGAGTCAACGCGGAGCACCGGTAATGTGCGTACATCAAACAAATCGTGGGCCTTGTCGTGGAATAAAATAGTTCTCTAAAAACGATGTACCGTTCGCAAAACAAGACGTTGATTAGAAAAGCAAAAGTGAATTATAAAAACAAAAAAAAATATTTATAAAAACAACATAAACCTCGATGACGGTAAATATTTATACAGTTGTCATATTATTCATAATTATAAGTAATAAAATTATATAGCAAGTATTTTTTAACTAACTAAAACAATAAAAAGATTTCATTGAAAATCCCATAAACAAATCGATTTATGACACGTAACTCGATTTCAATATCAAACAAAACATCGCTAACCTTTTGCGGTACGTTTTGTAATCGTAAATCGATGTTATAATAGCCGCGAGTAATGAATCGATTCGCACCAAATCGATTCGTCTTCACTCTCGCTCGGACGCTACCGACACGTTTGCATCTGGCCACTTGCTGGCCACTTTCGATGATCGCTTGCGCAAGTCGCAATGCACATTAACGTATGCCATTCTTCTTTTTCAACACTAGTGTATTGTTAAACAATTTTATGCTTTCAAATATTTTAACTTTAGTTTTCAAATGCAAATAATGGGTGAAACCATTTTTCTGTTTGACAAATAAATTGATAACAATAAAATTAAAACTTTGTTATCACGCTTTCGACGTGTTTAATCTAAAAAACAGATTTTTCATAAATCTCTACTTTTATTGCTAGAGCGATTGTTTTAACTGGGTACCGGGGAAATCCCCGTGATTTTATTCGTATAAGTAAAGATTTTAATTCCATTAATATTTTAAATTGTGTACTACGTAGGTACTTATCCGTAACGTAATGACCCAAACCCAACCCATTTAATGTCCCAAGGGCAGTCTCACCCTTTTCGTGCAAAATTTGGTAAAAAAAAATTAAAACGCTTAATTTGGCTTATTTAAAAATGCCTGGCAGGTAAATTTTGACCTTATGCGTCATCCTTGGAATAATAGCATAGATTTATGAGACGAGTTTGGTTTATCATTGAAATGCCGCTTATAGAGTTTGAAAAATAAAATTCGGCTCTCAAGTCGGCAGGTCAGGTCGTTGAAGTACAATGTTATGTATCGGTAATGTAGTCATTTTGTGACATTTTTGCTGGAAAGTTACGTGGTCACATTCCTAAAGGGCAAATCAGAGAAAGTAATCCAACAACAGAAGTTTAACTTGGGTCATTTTTTAGCGTCGTCATGGAGACGAGATATTTTTATTTATTAAATTTCAGGAAAGAGAAATTAAAAATTGCCACAAAAAAATAATAAACGCTCTTTATGGAAAAGGAATATTTCCGATTAACAACAATTGTTTGCTTAATTAGGACAAAGACAAAATGTCGCAATATTTCAGCAACAGAACTTGTTCTGAACAAATGAATTATGGTCCCAGAAGTGAGAACAAGTCTAGAGCTTACAATTATCTGAACTAACGATAAGTTACAACAACATTTAGATCATTTGCTCGTTTTTCATTCTAATTTATATTATGTACTTACTCTAGTATTTGGTAAGAATAGTAGGTTACCTTAATCTAGAAGTCTATTAAATTATTGTCTCAAACATCATCATCAACTCACTATTCTTGTAAACTTAAGTAGGGTCGGTGTATCAGGTTTTCGTTATCCAGAATGATCTATCTTCCGTCATCTAAGTCATTATTTCCTTCTTGATCATGTCACTTTTCATCCATCCATATTCCTAGGCTACCCTAGAGGTGTATCTCCACATTGACTATTAAAGTTCTCCTTGTCACATTTGACTCACGCATATGTTACAAATTCCCTCCGTCCTCTACTTACTTCATTATTGTTATACAACAAATTGTGGTCATAAGTTCTCTTCCTATATTAGTTTCAATGTAATCTAATTACATAGCTACGTAATACAATTATTACACACATATCCGTGAGTTTTTAAAACCCTAAGATTTAGGAAATGTATAATAGATTTTTTCAATGAATCACAATTTATGAAAAACATTTTAGAAGACGTGACTCATTAATTGTTTTAGACATATTTAGTTAAATATGCAATAAATTTGAAGTTACTACCAAATATCAAATATGCATGTTTTCGGATACAAAGACAAGAATAAATTAAATTAACATAATAGTTTTGGCGTGACACAAAACGGATTCCGTTTAGCCGAGGTCAAGTTAAAGGTGTCTTGTATTCACCTTTTTTAAGATCCTCCATCCAAATAAAAAATAATCACGAATTACGACGCTCATGTAAATTTATATTAGCATCGCTAAAGCATAACTTATTTTTTTTTTAATTATAAAAAAAACACATTCATTTTCTGTGGCATTTTTTATTTCCCTTTCCATAGAAGATAAACAAAAGAAGCATTATTAAAAACATAATTCGTTAGAATTCGCAGGAAATTCATAACTTAACATCCTAGCGCCTTGACGTTGATGATGTAAAAAGGATAGGCGTATTAAATCACACAATTCCTGTACTTTCCTAATATTGTTCCGTGTAACATTTAACCTCTAGAAGTAAATATTTTTTTAATTAATTAAAAACAATCAATTGACAAATTAAAGTTGATGAATTTTTGTTCATGGACACAATAATTTTAGTTGATAAAAGTTAATTGAAATTATTTTTATCTAATGTCACACATGTAGTGTTAATACAACATTAAATTAATAATTAATTAAACGAAAAGGCCGAATTCTGAAACGAAACTCTTAACACTTTTCTTCATATCACGCAGCTATCAATCTGCCAGACGTCAAATGTAGTTTGTAGTTTAATGGCGTTATCATTTAATACGTTGTTACATATTTAAGTGTCGTTTCAATATTAGGCCGCAAGAATCCCGATTGCCCGGAAGAATATAAATCGAATTACACACATCAAAATCGATATTCATTGACAAAGTTGGAAACAACTGCGTGTGAAGAACATTTATTAACACCGTCAAGGGGAGATTGGTGTCAAAAGATTTTATTAAAGATAACCTCTTACAAGGTACAGAGGAAGTCACAATAATAGCGATGGTCACATTTTTTTGATATATTAACAATGTGGTAGCTATGTAGAAAGTATTCGTAATTTTAATAATTTCGAAAAATAGTAAACATTTTTTGTTAAATATTTTTTTCTAATTTATGCACAGATCTTACATTAAAAAAATTAACTGAGTTAAGAGTAAACGAAATTATGATAAATTATTCTAATTTTATTTTAATTTTTATTACGTCAGTTCAACTTTTTTCCATAACTGTACTTTGTTTAAAATATTAAAAAAAATAACTAAATAAATCTTAAATTAAAATTATTAAAGCGTTTAATTTATTTAAAAATAAATCAACTTCTTTACCTTAATTTTTAAATTACAGCTTATCCAAAACACTTAATTCACTTCACGGCTTACTGTAAATAACTAACGCACTAATGTCGATAATTCGCACTAATTTAAATTTCGATTCTAAATTCAAATTTTCGATACAATAACGGTTTTAAAAATGGCGCGTTTTTTGAAGTCGCGCCACAATTGAAGCGTGCTGGCCGCTAGCTGGGCGCCACTACTTTGCGCGTGCACAGTACGTTCGCCGCACCACAAAAGTAGGTGACATAGAATTTTTAATTAAATTAATTTATTGAAAACTATAACTTTTTAATTTTGACATACATATTTTAAAATTTCCGGCAATGGTCTGCAGTTCTTATGGTTTTGATGTTTGTATTAGCAATTATTTGACATAAGGGAGCCAATTAAAAGTACCTAACTTTTCGTTACTGTTGTTAACAAACAAGTACTTACATCTTCTTATTACTAATGGAATCAAATTTTATAACTTATTTTTATTACTAAAGAGGTTTAATTAAGTTGTATTTTTATAAATTTCGTGACTTTAAAAACATTAAAAAATGCGGAAACCATTTACAAATCATATAAACATTGTGCATGTTAGTTTTTCAACTCATTTTAAAGCTTTTATTGTAATTAAAGGTCAGAGAGCTTAACGATAGTATTTCGTTATAGAAATAAACTTCTCGGTAATGCATCAGATAAAGCTCCCTAATAACTTTTTACAAAAATAACCAATTTTTTACTAATGTACAGGAAAAGCTTTCAGTATCTGGGCACATAGAGCGATTCATTACAGCATTTGTTGATAGGATGGCACATATGTATAGTAATACTGCGTGGTAAAAAATAACATGTACGTAATTTTATTAGTAAAATTAACATTAAACTAGTATTTTATTCACCCACTGGTAATTTTAAGCTCTACGATTCTTTGTAACCGAAATTAAACTTGGTGAAAGCATATTTTTAAATAACAATATATTGAAATAGTAAATAAAATGTTGCTTCAAACTACAAACGATTAATTAATACGTCGTCGTATATCCGACCTTGGTAAGATACACCTACAATAGATCTCAGTAAAATCGTCGAACAAACAAATCATCGCCGGCGAAAACAGAAGACGCACGCAAAGTTAACCAAAGAAACAAGATACCGCTTTCATAAAGAGGGAAAGTGAAATCAATTGTGAATAATTTATAATAAAAATGTGACCTTTTAACTTTAATATTTATGACATAAATGTGATAAAAGTCAGTACTTTTAAACTTATGCATACCTTCATTCAACACATGAGATGTTTTTAATAGTTTCGTAGGATGTGAAATAGTGCCTTGCGAAATACTTATAGCATTTACTTAGGGGCCGTAAAAATCACACGGTTATGAAGAAACCGGTTTGATTTATTATTTATACGTTATAAGTATATTTGCGTTTTTCTATTTCCCTTTTTAAGAACACCGTGGTTACTAAAACGCAGTCTAAATTCAAGGATTTGCCTTTAATACGCCTGTCACCTACTTATCGGTCAATATTCTATACTTTTTAGGACTATAACTATTTTTTGCGGACTATATGTACATAATATAATATACCAATAGAGCTGACTATCCGCACACTTAGACATACATATATACATGAGGTATCAGTTCAGAAAACCAATAATTTTTTACTGACAATATTTTTTCACAATTTTTTTTTCCATCTCTAGTGTCGATACTAAATTCCTCGGAATCTTATTATGAGGCACCAAATTTAAAACTACGGGGTCACTAGCGGCTACTGGGACTTTTACTTTAGTTGTGAAAATTAAAAAGGAAATCGAATACGGAACCATAACCAGGCGTTAACAAACAATATTTAATGTGGCTATTTAAAAACCATAACTTTAACTCAAAGGTCTTCCGACTCCGGAATCGAAAGCGAAAACATTATAACTGTGACGAAAATCCGAAACTTAACTTTCTTTGGTCGAACGTATTACATTTTGTTAGATAGGATATTATTAAAAAAAAAAAACAATTGCAATCGAATCTTTAAAACTTATCATAAATCATACGGGTTTGAACACTTGCATATTTGAATATTGCGAGTCCGAAATACGTTACTAGGTTCCAAATAGAAGACGAGGAGTAAATATTTTTATTTTAATTTCTCAATAACATTGCCAAGAATGCCAAGGCTTTTTGTAATAAAAAGTCGATAAGAATTTCAAGCAGGCTTGAGCACCTAAATATATTATTACATGCTGAATAACTTGTCAATATGATGTATTACTCTTTAATGTTTTATTAAGGTGCTAAGTACGTGAATATTTTACACACAAAAAGCTGTAATTGTTGTCACGATTTACATTACGTTAATGGGGTAGTACGAACTAATAACAATCTTTTCCCACTTATCTCCCTAACTTTATTATAATAAAAACAAGGGACAAAACCAGTATAGTAGACGGCGCTTGAAATGGCACATCGACCCGAAGATGTTCTTGTTCGCGACCTGACGTATTAAACACCGAGCACCTACTAGCAAAGATAGTAATGAAATTCCTTCAAAATATACTTACTTAATCCTATAACATCCTTCAGAATAAATTGAACATTTTATAGAAAACTAGTTGTAAAATGTGTATATTTTTTTCGTCGTCGCTCCATCGGTGCAGTAAAACTGGTGTTTGGCACACATACCATATCGGTGTTGCCTAATGCGTTTAAAATTCTCAGTTGCCTTGATATACGTACCTTGGATAGACTTAATTATTAGCAAAGAAATTTTTAGAAGGTTCTATACCACTTTGAAAGGACTCGCTTACAAATTTTGGATATTAAATTAACATTTTATAACTTCTTGTCAGCCTCATCTAGTTTATCTGTCTTGTGTACTTAAACCATAGCTTTTTTTAAATCTTCTACAGTTGTGATCTTACTAGTCCAAATATAAATTAAGGATGGTCAACAGCAATAAATCATAAACTTAACTTTTATAAAACTTTTAGAAATATTTATTCATACGATATACGATCGGCATTAGGAATTGGAAAGTTGTTTTGTTTATTTACAATATAGTAGCGCTATTTTCTCATTTTCAGGAATAATTAACAGCCAGAATAAACCTGCTTAAAAGACTACGAATTATACGCGTTTTCCTTATACTGCGAAAGATGGCGCTTCAATAAATTGGCTAATAAAATTTTTAGTGGCGACATCTATCACGGTACGAAATAGTACGTTATACGTTTTGCGTTGAAAGTTGAGTTGCAGTTTAGTACAATAGATGGCGCGGTTTTAAATTGGGGGTGGAACTCATGAGAAGTAAAGAAGGATGTCGTAAGAGTAGCATAGTCATCAGAGAAAAACGTGTAGAAGAAGATATATGAATATTACTATTTTAGCTCTATATCAGTTAATATATTACTTATGGTACTTCATTATAGAGTTTGCCTTTATTTGTAACTATCCGCCATTGGCAATTGATTTTTTATGGTGACTGCCACTTTTATCTCCAAAAGTAATTACTATTAAATGTAAAAATCGTATCTTACCTCCACTCGAATAGTCAAATTGTACTCTTTGATACTTTCGTAGTCTAATGGATGATTGACTTTTATATCTGCCCACGTGAATCCGTTATCAGATCTTTGTTGCAGGTAAAATGTATGAAACTTGTTTGTTTGAGCCGTGGAGCCGGGCATCAGGCGATAGAACACCGTCGGGTTATTCTCAATCCCAGAACTGCAAACATTATAAATCGATATAGATTGAGTAAATCTAATTTATGTATTTCACTACTTTAGGCACATGACGACATCAAATGCGAAATGATATGACTCTAATTTAATAGGGATGGCACAAACTCTAAACTCTACCCAATCAGAGTATAGTTAAAATAATAATAAAAAAAAACTAATCAAATGCATATGAAGAAACAAAAAAGTATGAATAACATCAAATCTAAAGTTAACTTTGGTTTAAAAAACAATTGAAAGTTATGGATGACAAAGAAAATTATGATCGATGATACATTATCTTTAAAACACATCAACGTACAAAATAATCACATTTTAGAAAGATTTTTTAATTGCTGACGTTCAAACGATTTTGCTGGGAATTATTAATTTTGATCTTTATTGGTATCCCAAAAAAAAATAGTAAAAATGTTTTGAAGTCGCCTCGTGCCACATTTAAGTGCCTCTATAAAATGTTAGTTAAAGTGAGTTAGTATGGTTTCGTCTTTTTCAACATTTGTAAGTTTGAAATGTGTGTGTTTAGGACGCACGGATAGACAAATAGATGTGAACCAGGCCTGAC
This sequence comes from Papilio helenus, assembly GCA_026546675.1. Lineage (NCBI taxonomy): Eukaryota > Metazoa > Arthropoda > Insecta > Lepidoptera > Papilionidae > Papilio > Papilio helenus. The sequence continues at coordinate 1,884,232 of JAOCNA010000012.1, read as the reverse complement.
ATCAGCCGACACTCAGTGAGAGATGCACTATAAGGAAACAAAAATTAAATAATAATGCAAATACATCAATAGCACCTGCACGAAATAATGCACATACATGAGTTTTTTGAGGTCAATGATCAATATTTTATAAGCCCTGACTAAAATTGTTGCTAAATTTAAGTTTAGCGAATTCTTTAGACTACCGTAACTGCTTTATCGCTTCACGAAATTAAAATCAGGAATGTCCACATAATTCTATCGATCGATTTCTAAGTATTGATACTATATCCGCAAACCATTTTCATTTTAACTGAAATTATTTGCTTTATGCTTCTCAATAAGCTAGCTGCAAATATTTAAAATCACAAATAAAATACGACAAGCAACCCAAATTAATGAAGACTGTAACTGAATTTACAGAAAACATCACGGAACTAACGTAAAAAGGAAATAAGGTATATAGAATTAACAGTAGTCTCAGTTGTTTCAAATTAATAAAATAAAGTTTTTTAAAAAAAATCATAGTAAAAAAGCTAAAAAAACAAACATTTCAATGATAAATGATGATTGAACATTGCCACCTAAACAATACTACGAAATAAACATTCATTGTTTATCTGACATGCTACTTTGATCCGTATGGAAAATGTTATAAAACTGGTAACAATATGACTGATGCACTTACATCTCAGCCTACATGCATACGGATACATTACTTCGATACCTACCAATATCACAAACTGATACACGCGTTGCTCAGAAACATCTGCATTTAATGATGTTAAAACATGACGATGTTATTGAGCAACCGCACATATCTGTTACCCCGTACCATAAAAGCGTGAGCCCTTCTAAATGCACGTCGGTGATTTCAATTAAACCGCATGTGGTCGTGACGATGCGTTATTAATTAACGAACAGTTACGTAACAATACTCATCACCAAGTGAGGCAAATTATAACGACAGTTGATAACGCGCACGACGCACAAACACCCAGGGCACCGGCCCTCCGCGCTGCCGACCTCGACCTTTTCCAACGGTTTCACTAACGAGAGTGATAGCGTAAGGCGGAAAGGCCGGCAGGGCGACGGGCTCGGAGCGGGAGCGCGCGCCGCGACGTCGCACACTGCGTGCAGGTGTCGGGGCTGCGTGCGGTGCCCGTGCCGAACAGTTAGCCACGCACCTTGCTTTAACGGACACCACTTTGGCACCGACGGGCAAATTCTCTCGAATGTAGATCGGTCCGTATACTGTGTGATCCCACACTGGGGGATTGTTCGCGCGATCCACTACGTCTATCTGGACCTCCACGGTTCTCGACAAGGGTGGAAAGCCCTTGTCTTGGGCCATAGCCTCCAACTTGTAAGTTTCTCGCTATTGGAGAAAGAGTCGATGGAAACAGACAAAACCACGTCGTTAGTAGTGTTAAGGAGTAGAGGTGCGGCGGGCCGAAGCCCGCTGCGCCTTATACCAACCTTGCTTTCACACTGGTCACTACGGTACCCACTGTGACATTCTCTTTGATGTGAACGGGGCCATACGTGGACATGTCCCAGATGGGGGGTTTATTGTTCCTGTCTACCACATCTAATTCAACGTCCACGTCTGCAGAGGAGGGCGGGTCACCTCTGTCGGAGGCACGCACGCGCAGTCGGTACCTGTCCCGCTACAGATACACGGGTCAAAGGTCAGCGGGGACAAAAAAAAAATAACACAACTCAAATATAAACACATAAGTACTCATCACTAAGAAGAAATTAAAATAATAAAAAAAAAAGAAATATTCTCTTTCAAAATAAAAGTATTAACTAGGTATTAGTTTTTAATGTAAACTTAACGAAAAATTAACACACATTCGTCGCCCACACATCCACAAAGCCAAACTAAAACAATAGAGGAAACAGATTTCACTACATAATAAGTATTGAATCCACTCACATCGTCGGCAGTCGCGTCCAAGCGTCTTTCGTACGTACTTACAGTTGAACATTTAGCCAATATCAGATGGTGCAAGAAATAAAATGGAAATAATATTTTTTACAGTATTATACACTCTCTTGTATGTACAATAAGGAAAAATATAAACTGTACATTATAATACTTTTATACAATAAAAACTAAACTAATTGTAAAAATCAAATAAAACTTAAGGAAAAGCAGGCAAATGCATGCAGCTCTGCATACAAGACATGGCGGAAAGGTCAGCTTGTCATAGGAATGCTTAATGACCTCTTTATGACTACAACGAAACGACACTCATTATAATGAATATATTACAAACGATGGACGTTACTTTTAACTGTACAAATTTTGATTTGAGAACGTTGCCCCTTTCACAGAAGGAATAATGTCACAACTGGCTAAATGGCCAAACTGCCTTGGGGGCAATCTGACCATTTCAAATATAAACTAACAATTATACTAATTATAACAATACTGGTGCCCTGTAAAAAATTATGATGATTATATTTAATGATATCATATGGAAATATATAGAATGTTCTGTAACATGAGTAGTCGTCTAGCGCAGCGTGAACTACGCGACGGCGCCGACGCGCGCCCGCGGCGGACGGACCGCAGCGGGCGCCAGTCGGCGCACGACAAACAAAACTTGAGGTTAGTAACAAAACATGTACGTACATATATAATTTAAAGGTTTCTTCCAAAAGCGTAAGCTTCTCAAATTAATATTTCGAATATGTAATTAATAACAATAAAATAAACTTCCAAACTATTTTGTGCGAAATATACATATGTGCATTTACAGAAACTGTACATGTTTTAGAACTAAACGGATCTCAATAGTGAAATATTTACAGCAGTATTGTATTTAATTATAAATATTTTACACGAGTCACTGTTATCGTTAAGTTAGTAGTTTATGCAAGATAGTGCTGCGGAAATAAATCTTAACGAAGATTTAGTGCGGAGCCGACGCTGGCGGCAACTCAAACTAATTGTGCTGCAAGAAGAACAAGCCCCCGGCGCGGCGGCCCCGCGCCCCCCGCGCCCCCCTAGCGCCCCGGCGCCCCTCGGGCCGCCGTTCAATGGACAACTACTCCTCACAGCCAGGATTTACCCCTCTCCACAGCAATTTACAGCAGCAGACAATTTAGAACTATTTACATGTAAACAAACTTAAAGTGTGTGCCAATTGAATCCTAGGGTCTGTAGGTAGCACTCATCCACCAAACTTTATAGTTAGGTTGATCCCATTCACTCATCACTCGTAGCATTACACTTTGTGAATTAATGAACATGAATATTATAATAATACTTACGTCCAAAGGCTTTTTTAGTACAATCCAACCCGATTCGGGTTGAATTTCAAAGTAATCTATGTCGGCTGGATTATACGGCGCAGTTAATGTGTAAACTATTGCACCGTTATTATCGGCGTCTTCGTCGGAAGCGGAAACCCTCAGTATATTAGTGCCTATACTGGCGTCTTGTTTTACATTTTCCACATATTTCTGCAATATGTACAGTATGTTATCAAATTTAGTGTAATAATAGGTCACTTGACATTTCTAAGTTGATAAAGCGAATATTATTAGAGGTTTCATGCATATTTGTGCGGGGTCTAGTTAAATGATACATATTTGGACTTACTTGTCGATCGAATAATGGAGGGTTATCGTTAACATCAGTAATTTCTACTGTAAACGAGCAAACACCTTCCAACGATGGCTCGCCCTGGTCTGTAGCTTTTACTGTGACGGAAACAAATTTTCCATCGTCTCCCTCCCTATCGAATACCTTATTCGTGGAAACTTCGCCAGTTTCTTCATCGACTGTGAACTTAGTACCTTTCTGATTAGGTTGTTGCACGATTGAATACTTAACTTGCCCATTAACACCTTTGTCTTCATCAGTCGCGTGTACTTTTATAACGGGACTGCCATTTGGAGCACCCTCTTCGACTTTTGGAAAATATGTTGGACAATCTTTGAATATAGGCTTGTTATCATTTACATCCGTTATGAATACAACTACAACAGCAGTAGACGTATGTATAGTCGTGTCTCCGTTGACGCAACATGCTCCGTCGTCCATAGCCGTTACATTCAGTTCGTACTTATCCCTGTCCAACGATATGGGTTTATTGTGCAGTCGAATTACTCCAGTGATTTCTTCAATAACAAATTGTCCCGAACTCGTCCCTCCTCCAACGAATCCAAAGCGAACATTGTCACCGTCTTTATCCGACGCTACAACTGTCGTTACCAAAGTATTTGGTCCAGCGTTTTCGTCGACATTTGGTGTGTAAACTTGCTGGGAGAATTTTGGTTCTTCGTCATTTTTGTTTTTAGTGTAAACACGGACTGTGGCCGTTCCTGTTTTTGCTGGTTCACCTTTATCTCGAGCGGTAACAACAAATTCATAATATGCGTTGTTATTATCTGCATCCAGCTGTTTATTGTTTGTTATTATGCCATTGTTGTCAACGGCAAAGTGGTCGTCTGAAAATTAGATAAATTAATTAAAAATCTACAATACACTTCTGTAGTTATAACTTGAATGATATTACGAAAAATGACCTTTCAGAATATGAATGTAATTTACTGCCGATGGAAGAGAATTAAAAGAAACCAGACAGGATCTAACAAAATGCATAATTATAGCTTATAAACATTCAGTAGTTGTTTTTAATAATTTTTCATTAATTTATGTTTTCGTTTATGTAAGAGCATACCTGAAACTAAATATTCAATTTCTGCGTTCTTCCCGGAGTCAGCGTCCATGGCTTTGACCTTGAGGATGCTGGTACCTTTCGCAATGTCCTCGTCCACGTTGTGCGCTTGATAGTCTGGCAGCTCGAACTTGGGCGCGTTGTCGTTCACGTCCGTCACGCGAATTGTTAACTGTAATTAAAAAACAAATACATTAACAATTTGCTTCAACCATTTATCTCAAAAACAAAATGTAAACTAATCGCAAGTTAAACTATCTTTTTTAGAAGTTTCCATAGCCATAGGTTAGACAATTCAGTTAAAAATATAATTATTATTTTATCATTCATGGAAAACAGGAGCTAAAATGGGTTATTGACCAGATAATACAGAAAAAAATATTTTTATTCAAGTCTACCCATAATTTCGCATGCGTGTCTTATCTTGTGGTACCGGGTCTGGATCCCGATTATGAATAGACAAAAGGCATTACAATTTTTTTAATAATGTTTTAAATAGATATTAACCTCAACAGAAGTGGAGAATCCACCGGAGTCTTCAGTGGCGGTGACAACCAGGGAGTACACGTGCGGCTGTCGCAGATCCTCGAAATCCAGTTCCTTCGCCAATTTCACGATTCCCGAAGTCGGTCCGATGTTGAAAGTGCCGGCGCCTTGCCCTTGGGCTTTCAGTGTGTAACGAATTTCTCGATCCGCGAATGATTTTGCTTTCACAGATATTATACTGGAATTAAAATAAATATCTAATTAGGACACAATTGAAAACACAAGTAACATGTATCTGTAATGTTGTCAATAAAACTGTTAACTGCCAACACAAAGGAAGTATCTACCCTTCTATCTTATCTGTCTCAAGAGACGAACAAAATAAGTTTGTTCTTTCTTATTCATTGGGAAGTATGTAACATGCGCATAATGTGTAGGAAAAATCATAACGTATCTCAACAATAAATACCAATTCCTAATTTTTAAGCTAAATAAATATTCCGTAAAATTTGAAAGAATATGGCGCATGTGTAAACTCCCTGTCCAACATAAGCAAACGCTTTCAGTGTGAAACTCAAACGATTTTATGTCCCAAAAAGCGGCCGGGAAAAGTGGCAAACAAATAAACATCACATATAGAGCGTGTATGCACTTACTCTGAATCTTTCTTTTGGTTCTCGGCTATCTCTGTTTCATAGTTTGAAAGATAAAACTGCGGCGCGCGTTCATTCCTTCATCCATTCATTGAAATTCTATGATTTCATTGAATATAATCTATAATATAAGCAGAGATTCAACGAATATTTACGATTATACGCACGATATTCCTAAAATAGATAAAATTCTGTTACATCGATCACTTTATCACATCACTCGAGTTTTTTAAGACGTCACTCACATGACTTAAATAATTCTAACAAAGTGTACACTGTTTCAAAACGTACACTTATCTATACTATCTATACATATAATAAAATTGGAGTGTATGTAATATCAAAAGAAAAAATCCAGATTTCGGGAAAATGATGTATTTGTGTTGCTGATAACGAAAATCGCATTTAATTTTTTTTTGTCTGTCTGTCTGTCCTCAAGCCGAGTTCCGGGTAATCTCCGAAACGGCTGGGCCGATTTCGACCGGACTTTCGCTGAAGGGTAGATGACATAGACGGCCATATTATAGGCTACTTTTTTATCTTAATATTGCGTGGACGAAATCGCGGGCAACAGCTAGTCTATACTAATATTATAAAGAGAAAAGATTTATAACATTAGTAAGATCAGTAACAGGGTATCAGTGCGAAGCCATACTTATATTATGAATCATCTCGTTGCCTGTTTTTAAGTTACGAAATGGAACCTGCGATTGTTTTGTATGCAAATTTGCGAATGTAAGCCACACTGTCACTTTCTGAGCTACTAGTGTGTTGTAAGTGGGATTGGCTAATTGATTTGTACACTTGCATAATTTATGATGTTCTTTCTACACTCGTTGCTCGCGATTTCGCCCGCGTGAAATTAAAAAATAATAAAAAATAAATGTAGCCTATGTTACTCACAGATAAATTACCTTTGTAACGGTGAAATAATTTTTAAAATCGGCCCAGTAGTTTTTGAGTTATTTCAATACATACAAAAATACAAAAACACAAATCAAGTGTTTGAAACAGACCGATTTTTTGCGTAACTGGCCTAAGCTATTTTGAGAAGCAAAGCTCTTGAACTTCCAACTTCAAATTTCAAGTTATTCTACCTCTTACAAATACTTGAGTTACAATCAGTCCTTTAAACTAAGGAAAACCTTTCTAGACTTTTCTCTGAACTAAAACAAACGATTATTCAAGAGACTAGAGCTAGAGAAACCTATATAATAACTGAACTAGTTTATTTTTAATTCAGTGTAAAGGCAGGGTTCCACGGTGTGGAGCTCCACAGCGGATGTCATCTCACGATGGAAATAACGTTATTTAACTAACAAGTTCATGTAACTGAAATTGCATATTACCGAAACATGTGTAAAAACATACAGTTATCTCTTTTAAAAGAAAACAAGAGGGATATCATGTTTTTGTATAGATATTTCGATATTAGAAACACGATATGACGGACAATAGTGCACCTTGATGTCGTTCTATCCGCAGAAAACGTACAGTGGAAACCTGCCTTAACAGTCTCGCAACTATTTTAACCTAGATTAACTCCACTAACAGCGACCTTCTAAACCTCGCTAGTGTCTTGTGAAATGAAAAAACTAGAATTCTTTCTACGATTCTTAACTAGTTTATCCTTCTGACTTCGCATTCTACTTTCGCGACACTTTCTGGAAATAATTGTATTCGTATGCAGGTATCAAAAAGTTTGTTTTATTAATAACATAAACTTACTAATATTATAAATGCGAACGTTTAGATGTTAGAGTTTGTAGTCTAAACGACTGAACGGATTTCGATGAAATTTGGTACAGATGTAGAGCATAGTCTGGAAGAACACATAACTTTTGTTTTTTTTTTAAATCCACACGGACAGAGTCACGGGCGAAAGCTAGTAAATAAATAAACAATTGGTAACAAACAGATGTTAATCGATGTAATCTATGGTCAAGTATTACTTAATGAATTAAGCGTAACCCAACTGGCCCTAAAGGTCAACTCTGCGAAGGCGTTTAAAGGTTAAATATTATGTAATAATGTTATGTAAAATGAACCCACTATATACATTTAATCCCACGTTAAACCATTCATAAGAATTACAAGAAATGTTGTAAACAATTCTTGTAATACAGAACTAAATTGTATCTTTTATATGGCATCACAAGTTAAAGTAGAAACAAAACTATAGGAACTTATATTATGTTGAATTATAAAACATTTACCAAATTATTCATTATTAAAATCTGTTCTCAAACCTACTTCTTGTATTAATAATGTGTTCAATTATGTTTCATCTTCATTGTTAAAGACAAAAATTAACGAATGAATTTACTCCTACTCACCACTGGTTTTAGTGTGTTCTATTGAAGTACCGCATTTTATATT
>JAOCNA010000012.1:1772164-1786457 GCA_026546675.1 Papilio helenus | reverse complement strand
ATTCGAAGAGATATGTAGAAAACTCGAATCAGTTGTGAATTTTCTCTCTCTGTTATGATTTGAATTACAACGAACAAGGAGAAGCACCGCCCTTGTGAGAAGCTACGTGTACTTTTAAAACCTATTATACCATCCACCTATTTATTTATAAAGTACCTTACGCCTTCAACTCCGCCCGCGTTGAAAAAAAAAACAAAAGTAAGTAGCCTATGTGTTCTTCCATACTATCCTCTATAACTATGCCAAATTTCATAGAGATCCGTTCAGCCGTTTAGGCTACAAACTCTAACAAACATCCATCCATCTTTCTAAACTTTCTCATTTATGATATTAGTAAGAAGTAAGATAAGATGTAAACCTTTGTACACTTTGATGAGTGTATCGACTCGACATCATCATCAAATGTGTTTCCATCAAATGAAAGGATAGTGCTAATTTCAACCTTGATGTGTAGAACTTAATAGATGTCTTAACAACACATATATAAGCGTCTGTGGCGTAGAGTAAATGAGTCATTAAGTCCCAAACAGCCAGTATGATGTACAACAAATACGGTAGCTCGATATGGCGGAGTCGCCGTCCCCGGGCGTGGTCGCTCCCTAATGAAAGTCAAACATGCAAGCACTCACCCCGCCTTCTTGTTATTAATATTGTTTCATTTCATAGTACTTTATAGTTTTGTATATCTCTACCAATAGTAATCGTGCAATGAAAAGAACACCTTATAAATACTGTTAGGGTTACTAAATATAACAATCGTGCTCCACAGACATAATGCAAACATACAAAATACCTACGCAACCCCCGATGCGTCTCCATTCTTTTATTAGTCTCGGCAAAAAAAGTGAGGGATACATTGAAGCTCGCCGTACGGGCTACAGTTAAATAAATAAGTAGCGTTCTGTGCGGACGACCTTCACCATCTGCGTCCGCTCCCGAAATAGAACCGGCTCACGACTGCGACCACGTACTGGACTCGCCTCCGACGAGTCTCAAGTTGAATAGGGGATATAAAACGTGCTTAAAATTTACTTAAAGAATTAAACAGAAAGATTTTCACAAAGTGTTCTGGTACAGTCTTATTTTTAATCTTGGAAAACCTTTGCATTTGCGAGATTATAACAATTTCATTATTTGTCCTTATTTCAAAAACATATTCATAAAACTTTCCTTCTAACAACTATGAATGTTTTATTACATTAAAACATGTAAACACAACGTAATAAACAGTCTGTTAGAAATAAGTATAAAATTTAATTCCGGAAAAGGAAAGTCCGCGGGACCGTCAACTCCGTAATCTAGTTTCGTTCACTGAAGCCGCAATTGACCTTCCCGTCGTAGAAAATAAATAATTTAATGTTAAATCCCATTGCCGCGAGCAAAATTGTACTAAAACGGGCAATATTTTTTCAACATTTCTTTCTCAGACAAGGAGCTTTTAGAAAATCGGCGTTTTATAGGCAGTAAAAAGCTCAACAAAAACCTTTTGCGTTTACCGGATTAGCGCGAGTCTTGAAAAGGGTCCGTTTTATCAATGACCAGTTTAAATGTAAGCAAATAAACAACGATTTTGAATGAGATTAATCTTTAAGGGCACTAAGTTTTTTTTATTGATGATGCAAGAAAGCGTACACTAATACTGGAAGTCATTCATAAGCCAGTAAACGACCCCTGGAGGTTTATGGTCGAACTAACCTTTCGCTCTCTTAGAACTTGGAAATTTCATTTGGGAACTGTACGTGCGGGCGCCTCTTAATACCCCTTATTTCAGACGGTGTACATCTACAATTGAAAGGGAATTCTTACAAACTTATCAGGACTAAATTCCGTACACAATAGACAAGCACGCAGTCAAATCAAAATCACGTCGATTCCAACTTGAGAGGTATTGGTTACAAACGATTCCTTACAAATAGATTTCTTTTGTCGACTTTGAGACGGTTAAAACTAATTTTATCGAGAAGTGAAATTGTCCTTCAAACATAAATAGCAAATAAACCGTGCCACGTTTTTATCGTACGCTATTGTGAAAGAAACAATGTGATCAATTGGCTGAAGCGGCTCAGCGTCCACAAGAAGCCATTACAATGCTCTTAACCTTGAGAATAAGATCTGCGGAAGTCTTCCCTCGCGTCGCTTCGAGAACAATAACAGTATCGCTATTCTTCGAGCACGTATTACGCTGAACACGTGTATCCATTGTAGTATTGCGGGACGAAGGAAATCTCATTGTGAACTTGTCGGGTCAACAACTAAATTACATTCCTTCGCTAACACAATACAAGCGTGCGAATGGAAACGCGTCGCATTATGAAAGCGGTCAGAATGAGACCTGACTCAGCTTGTAGCGCGTAGGCGTAGCAACAATTCTGGATTAAGGGAGCGACTACACTGAAACGAAACGAAAAGTGTAATTTTATTTTAATGAAACGGTCGATATGTTTAGTAGGAAGTAATACAATGAATAAATTCACTTTTCCTTATATCAATTTATAAGCATCGAATGGTTCATGCAACATTTATTGTTACCAAGCGAGACCGCACAATAAATCAAAATTTCCCAATAGTGCGTGGATCGTAAAAGGCTGTACTGTAGCTTAGCACTAAGCCACGTGCCGTTAGATTAGATTTCGCCAGCATCTTAGGTCCGTTGCGCAACCAGACGCCACCCACGTGGCTTCAAAGACCGGCTGTGATTCACCAATTAACCCCGTTAATATGGTACTAATTTAGAGGAAACTTCGGAATCAATTTATATCATAGAAACTTTGTAAAAGTCACTACGCGTAATTTTTATAGTTTCTCAAATCATGATTCTGATATAAATAGGAAATTTAAATGAAAAATGTCATTTTAGCCACGATTAACATTAGTTTGAATGAAAATGTTTATAAGTTGCACATCGTGTATTCATATTGATATTCATTAATACATTTTAATTAAACATTTACTGGATAGAACTTCTGTTATTGATGTAAGGGAAAGTTACGATATTGAGATAACGTACCGAGTATTAAACAGCAGTGGGCGTGTTCTTAGAACATTTACTTTCCATTAACGTGAGTTCTCACTAGTCTATTTCAGGTGTACCAACCCGTGGCTGCATTAACATAGAATTGAATCAACACTAGCTCCCACACGTGAACACTTACGTATTCACGAGAAATTATCGAGAATATTAACGATATTAAGGAAAATATGGGAATTAATTACTGAGTTTGCATTAGAAATTGTTCGACTCTAGACTTAGATTTTTATGATCAGAATTGTAGACATACAAACATTTTTAAAAGTGATGAATATTGTTCCGCGCTGAAAAGTATAACACATTATTTGGTGGACCAAAATATCAAGCAGTTATAAACAAAGTCTTTGTTCAATATATATTTTATCATCACGGGCAGATAAAACGAGAGTGCTCCACATTTCGTTAGTACATTCTCAGCCACGGTGGGCTTCCCGTAAATCACTTATCTTGCCGTATCGATCCGAAAACAACGCTGCTGATAATTAAACTGGAGTCTTTAATCTTATCGAGCGCACACGAATTGGAAACTAACCTGTTTTACAAGTAAAGGTACTCGATAATGCCTTTGGAAATGGACAATAACTGTACTATGGATTTAATTTGGACGTGAAATGAGCAACATTTTACAATACAATCCTATAAAACTACTGTAAAATACTTACGAAGTACTCCATAGTATACATTTTACAAATACCGTGAATCAAATCCAGTGAGTTACTAAAGGATAATTCGTTGGATCGAATTTTCTCGGATGCCATCGCTGAATTTAGATGTTTCGTATTAGTATCGATGTCATAATAGACCTATAAATATTTATCGAAAACACAAACGGAAAGGAACCGGTTCGCTACGAAGACGTGGTCTTTTAATTGAACAGAATGTCTCGTTACTTACATTTAAAGGTACGACTTCGGTTTGTTACTCTTCCAGGAAGGCACTTTACAATTTTCTAACATGAAACTACCGAACACCTGGATAAATTATGGCACGGCTATTGCAGATGCTGTTGCAAGCAACATGCTTGATAATTATAAACTAAACGAATGGTACTCATGATACCCAGATTCATTAACAATTCTTTAAATTCTTAGAGCGGACGCACACATTTGACTAAACTATGGCACAAATGTTGGGCGATTGTCGATTGTTTTGCTGCCCGTTCAACTGTTTAGTGGCATAACTAGAAATCGAATAGTGTGCGCACCTCCATATAAGTTCATAGGAAGTTAAAGAGAGATTAAACAGTTATGCGATAGTTTAATTACAGGTGCGCAGGCTCTTAAGAAAAATTAAGCTGAATAACTATAACTGATGTTAAAATGTACCATCAGCAATTTATGTTAACAAGATGTAGATTTGAATATAGAATTTCAAGAATATGTCGCGAACTGGTTAATGACCTGAACCAGATTGCATTTGTTAATTCGAGAACAAGTCTATAAAAACTGACTACACACAACTTGAAATGGCCAGTTTTTTAAGCAGTACGTCAGCGTTCAAAATTAACGTGGCAATTGATCTTCTTTAGAAGTTTATATTAAACAGTTTTAATCTATTACATTAGTAGGACATATCCTTTTATAGAATGGACCAGTCGCAGTGCAAACCACAAACGCTGGTTAACCACGGAATGGAATCCGTAAAGAAAATCAAACCGCAGCGATTCCCGTCCCTTGTAAAGAACAGAGAAATATGCAAACTAGTCTAAATGGAGAAGATATCTGGGTTTAACTACATATCTGATATCAAATATTACTAGCGTATTAAGTTTTTAATTATTTAATAGAAGATAACTAACGATTTGCTATCGAATACAAGTTATATAGTCTAATTAGAGTACTGAACATAGATTAATTTATAGACATATCCTAGCAGAAATAAGATAATTAAAAATACTTACTAGTCCATACAACATATTGCAATTAAACGAAATCATATTAACGTATTGTAAAATGATTGCAATTAATGCGAAATTTCAGGAACAAAATTGAACACAATACTTTCACAAGCGGCAAATAATTAGTTCTTGGTTAATTTTAATTGTAAGTCGACCGCTGTTAATAAATGGTTGTTACAAACAGAACAATATTTTCTATTCGAATAAATAACAATATCTACATACAAAAATAAGTTAGTACAAGGATTCAAAGTTTGAGATAAAAAGAACCGTTTTGTTGTAATGTAAGTCTGTGTATTGAATCTTTTCGTTTCGAGAATAGATTCTTGTTTCTTTAATCCATTCAACAAAATTGAATCCCGTCTCGCTCAAGCCACTGACGCTTTGCCTCTTTTGTTGTTAACCATTTCCTTTTAAAGAGCTCTAGAACATAAACGTAGTGACTTCTTTGTACTTTTATTGCATCTAGCTCGGGGAAACTACATTCAACTCTATTAAAAGCAAATGGTAATTGTTATCACGCAAATTCTATCACAACAGTACTAATCTTGTAAGAGTGCGCTAAACTGTGGTCAACTTGTTCTCAGCTCCCAGCGTATGAATGTACATTCTGATAAATTCTTATCGATCCATATTTGTCGCTGTATCCACGCAAATTGTTTTAATTATCTAATGGAAAACCCATTTAGGAAATTACGCATTAACTTGTAACATATCAAATACGCGTACTATTTAATTGGACAAATCGTTTTAAGGAATAACAAGCATATTAAAAAATGATCGTATTGGCATTTGAAAGAAACATAACATTTTTAAGATTACACAAGAAAAATTTGGTACAAATTTTGTATATCTACAGGTACTATAATATTATAAACACGAAAGATTGGTATTTCTGTATGTATTGAAATAACTCAAAAACTACTAGACTGATTTCAAAAATTCTTTCGCCATTAAAAAGCTACGTTATCAGCGAATAACAGGCTGATTTTTTACTATATTTAGTTCCACGTGGACGAAGTCCCGAGCAACAGCTAGTGTTATATACCTATGTCGTGTAACTCTACGTTTTCTTAGCACACTTAACTAATACTACAATATAAAGTGAGGAGGACTTGAGAAAGACAATGAAGCTCAGGTAACGAAAGCGATAGCAGCGTCAACGTCTATTGTTTAAGATCCGTAACCCAAATCCCAGGAACAAAGAGATTTTTACTTATTTATTTAAAAAAAACAGTAATTTTACAAGTAAGGACGTACCGATAATACAGTTCACCATAGACTAGCTACAACCGTAGTGGTTGTTAGCCATTTTTTATTCATTTTATAATTATGTCTGTTAAAAAACAGGATAAATTTTCCTTCGGTAAGTTTAAATGTTCAAACCGAGATCGGAGGAACACTTTACAGTAAATGATTCCAAGAATCCATGCTACGTTCCTGTTACCTTTGTAAATCTTATATTTATCCTGAATGAATATAACATTTCCAGGAAATTCATTTAATAGCGCGCTGAAAGTGAGATGAAAGAGGTCGTTTAACTTGTAAACATTTCGCTGATTGGCGCTGCCTGTAGCGACTCCGGCGATAAGGAGCGAAGCGAGTCTTGCTAAATATTTGCATGTTATATCACAACAATTATCAAACGTGCGAAGAAACATATTAACACAAGTTCGCGCTACAATTTGGAAGTATTCAACTAATAGGTACGACTTTTTTTACTTCTAATCTATGATATAAATAACTCTATGGCTTTTGATAGCTCTACGTGTACAGAAAATAAAACAAAACACTGCATAAGATTGTTTTACCTTGATTTTTTCTTAAATTATTAGCAATAATTAAAAAAGTTTACAGTTAACTTTTACATCTATTTGCTTGAAATTTTTAATCTGCCTTTACCATAAACTAATTAAAATATCTAGCACTAATTAATTACAAATTCAAATTAATAACGTCAACAGATTGGCAACATTAAATTACCAAAAACTAATTAGTAGTCAAATAAGGTAAATATAAAATATAAATTTAAATACAATATTGATAATTTAAAGTACACCAACGCTTTAATTGCTTAACCGCAACTGCGGGAAGTCTGGATAATACAACAAATTACATTCAATTTACTGTTTTCATACAAAATCTTCGCAACACTTTTTGTCAAAGAACAAAAGTTTAAATAAATAAAACAAAGCGAACCATTCCAAGAATTAAAGGTTCAAAGGAAACACGACTATTTAATACTATTTCTCTATTTCATTATAATTTATAATTATGTAAAACAGAATAAACATAATGATAATTTTCAGTGCAAACTAACTGCTAAGCTTCAGCAACTACAGAGGCAAGTTCGTGGATTAAGGCAGGTAGATAATAAGTTTGTTGTACTAACCTACTTATAAAGTGTTCTTGTTGTTTTAAATCGTTTACGTATACCATTTCAGTAAATTTTATAAAACTAAAACATTTCAACACACAAGAGCGAAGTTTAACCTAGTTAGTGTTTTAATAGCTTGTCTACATTTCGTCTTTTAAGACAAATAACATCCATCCTCTTTCTTTTATGTATACCCCATCCAATCCATAAGAGAAAGGGATTGGTTGTTTTTAGCTTATTGCTTTAAATTCTGTTACGTATACGAAATAGTCAAAAATCTAATAAATATGCCCCGGGGATTACCAGAATTAAATACAAGACTAAAAAACACAATCATGGTAACCTTTACTATGACAATGTCATGGGTGCTTATGTAACACGTTACTTCATCCGACACCGTACACTTTAAACGCTATAAGGCTGCCTCACATGTAACGTGGACTGACGTAAGCGGGGAACTAAATGGTGTATAAACATCAGCCTTGACATTCAAATTGAAACGCACACAATATAATGTTTATAGATCTATTGTGCGATAGCTTAAGGTGCACAGTATGAGCGTGCGCATTTTTAGTTGTGCAACTAAACAGTTGAACTGGCTGCGAAACAATCGATAATCGCACAACAGTTGATCGATAGTTTAGTAGAATGTGCCCGCTCTTAAAATACAGTATTAAGAAAATCAAATTCAACTATTGTAAAGCATACTGGCTGTACACAATAATTAAAGCCAAACTAAAGAATAACTGAATTTTCACTTTGAAAAAACACGAAAGAAAATCCATGACCGCTAGTTGAACGTCCTAGACACGGACCTTGCAAATTTGGGTCAAGGACTGTGTTACTTACTGTTATTCAGTTTGAGTACTAAGATTATTTACTTGGATACATCATTATTAAATAAAGATTTGTTATATTACATTTGGAACCAAATGTGTAAAATTCTCTACGTATATTTTGTTATATGACATAGGAATTGTAAAGTCAAGCCTGTGTAGGTTAACAAAGACAAGCTTCACAAAGGGGCGAGCTATATTGACACGGCGCTCTTTGCCACCGCAATTCTAATTAATGGCCACGAAATGAACCACGGCCCGACCGAATGGAAAACGATGTGTGATGCCAAATATTACATGCACAACATATATTGGAAATTTAACCACAAACCTTGTAATTTGAGCATTAAATTTAGAATTAGTATTCAAAACTAGGAACAATTATATAAACAATTTGTTATTTGCGGATTGAAATTCACAAATAATTTACAATTGTACAATATGTTGTAAAGTACTTTACTATTCAAATGGTCCCAACTTGTTACTTTGTTAATTAAAACTGATCTGATTTATTCGGATGTCCAATAAAAAATAATTTAGTAAAATGTACGGCGTTTGTAAACCCTCGTCATATTTGTGGTAAAAAAAGCTCAATCAAAACGGACCAAGCGCTAATCTCCGTAAAACCCAACTGTCAGTCATAAGAGATCATGTTATTATTTTTCTATTACTTTTGTAATCATACCTTTTGCAATATAATGATATTCCTTTAAATACAAAGATGTTTATTTTTACCTTTTGTGTTCTTATATATTAATATCCTTTCTATTCTTAACAAATAGTATAAGTTACGTTCATCAAAGGCAATAACCTCACTACAATAATAAGAGTCGGTCGTGAACCTGATTACGTATTGCGATGGCAGATAAACATCGCTGGGAAAACAAATAGAATCTTATTGGCCGCTTTATTGCTTAGTCAACTTGTAAAACGATTTTTATCCGAAGCGGCGAAGCAATAACCTTTCTCTCTCGGATAATTTTTAAAGCAATTTTTCACTTTTTGTACAATTTTACAAACCATTAATGATTCTAAAATGTTACGTAGGATATTGAACTATTATATCATAATTTATACGCATTGACGCATTTAAGAAATGCCACAAGAACAAGTTTTTGTAACGTCTTTCAAAGCTTTGGTTTTTTTAATATCTCGAATGAAATTACTTAATATACCCACTATCAAATTCCAGAAAGTTTTCTGAAATTTTAATAGTTGTAGAGTCTGAAAGAGAGCTGTGAAAGCTTACTAATTCGTGAAACAGCCAATTTAAATTCTTACTAACTTATTTTAAATGAAATTGTTATCTTAAAAGATTATTCTTTATATAAAGATTTATTCCGGATAAAAGTTCCTGATTTGATTTTAGTCTTCATAGATTAGTTCGTCCCGTTAAGCCAATTGACAGAGGCCGGGCGTACAGCTTTAAATCTTCATTTCCCAGCTATAAATTGAGCCCGTGGATTCATTAATAGTCGACCCTTGTTGTTTTGATGCTGGTTTACGTCTCTCTTGTAACTGATACTAACGACCGGACCCTGTCTCTATCGTAAATTATAATTTCAACAACTTTATTGTAGTGTTTGTATGTAGACGTTTTAATGATATAAGATGGATAAACAGACATGCATGTGTAGGTAGATGTATGTATAAGACGCGAGAGAGGTGTGTCAATACCGCGCTAAATGTATGTCTGTGATCTCTACCTACACCTCTCGGTTACGGGAGTAAGTTATGTTGTTGAGGAAATAAAACACAAACGGCACCTTGAATAACCGGACCACAGCTTCGTATTAACATCTCTTAAAACTATGATAGTTTTTTTTTATATTATTAGGTGGCAAACGAACAAGCGGCCACCTGATTCGCTCATCAGACGAAACGCGAAATTGCTCCACTTCACTCCTGTCTTCCGTGTGGTCGTGGTACTACACCGGGCGAGCCGACCCAAAGTGAGAGTGCATTTAAAAATGCTTCGATATGGTTTACGGCAGAAACTCATAAAATGTGTTCATTATCATAAACTCGGTATGTTTTTATCAACATTTCGGGGTATGATGCCAATAATATTGGGTTGCTATCGCATGTTACTGCCGATAAATCAATTTTCTAATGAAATATAAGTTTCTCTTATAAAAATCCAACTACTTTAATATATAAATCTAATTAACTTAAAAGGAAGGCAAAAAGAATTCAACGTACATTTAAAATTGAAGTAATTAAAATAACTTAGTCTGTTATGTCCGAGTATAATCCAGAGGTCGTTGAAAGACTGACCAAAGTTGATATATTTTATATATACTACGTCGACGGTAAAGTGCTATTTGCGCTGCTTATGAGCGTTAAAATATTATTAAAGGACAAACGTGAGCTGACCGAGAATCGCTCGCTCTGACGCTGAACGGGAAAGAAATCTCTTGTTTATTTTCACTAGCGTGCTGTGTAATTTCAAACGTCTTATAAAACAGTATCTTGTGTTTACGAGACTCTATCTGTTATCTTTGATTGCGATTTAATATGGTTTTATTGTCAACTTCCCGGTTGCATATGCAGTGTTTATTATTGTGTATGTGTTGAGGTTTTTAATAAGAACTTAATTAAAAAATGTGAAGACCACAGTTGAAGGAAAATCTTACTAATATTATAAATGCGAAAGTTTAGATGGATGGATGGATGGATGGATGGATGCACAAAAAAAATTCTTGCTCGTCCAACTGCAGAACAAGGTTTTATAGTAGTGTAAAAAAGGTCAAAAGATATGAATGCAGATGGCAAGGACCATAATAGTTACCGACCGTCGTCTGGTGCGGACGTCCCTTCTCATCAGCCGAGTGCTCTCAGCATTTCAGATCCGATTCGATATTGCACGTTGTCGCACCGTCGTTTCAGTTTACGATCTTTGCAAAGGATCTTGCTTTTATACCGAACATTTTGGCTGATTGAAATCTCTTCAAATCGTACTTGTCGATATCGAGGTTATGTTGGAGAGAGTTGCGATTTAACTTTACAATTTTTGGTATTCAATATTTGTAGCCTTAGCTTGTTCGAAGATATATAAAGAATGTCATAATGAACTCTGTCAATTGGTGTGTTTATAAAACTTTGTTGACTTTATCGGTTTTATATCAAAGGTCTAAACACAGAAGATTGATACATTCAAGATTTTATGCTATAAACACTTTACTATATTTTTTTACGAAACTCAACTTACACAGCTGGTAAACAGATTTCTATTGCCTTTAGATTGCATTTTTACTCAGTGCATTGAACTATTTTTTGTAGCTTTGTTATTAACTTTCAAATCAATACTTTACTTTTTTCACAATGCCAAAAGTAAACTGATGCCATTCATCATATCCAGACCGCCTCCGCCGAATATGACACAAATTGTTAGTGATAAATCAATATAAATTGTTGTACGTACTCGGAAGGAATACTTCTTTGGATATTTATTGGCTTATTAAACAGTCGTTCAATGCTCAGATTCGCAGCGTTCTATTTTATGTTTTATTGTAATTTCTTTGCGGAGGCAATTTGCCGTTACTTCACAATTTAACATTCTGGAATATAGATGAATTTATCGACCCACTAGACGTGAGTACATATTTGATAAAGCAGTGTGTTATATAAAATGTACACTGTAATGTGAAACCCCTACTTAGTTATGATAAAAATACACTAAAGAAACTTTTGAACTAAACAATTAAATAACAACGGTGATGCACGATTGTAACGTAAGGGGGGGCGCACACCTTTGACTAAACTATCGAACAACTGATGTGCGATTGTCGATTGTTTCGCAGCCGTTTCAACTGTTTAGTTGCACAACTAAAAATCGAGTAGTGTGCGCTCCTCCATTTAGGTTCATTGGAATCAAAGCGCGACTAAACAGTGGTGCGATAGTTTAATCATTTGTGTGCGCGCGCTCTAAAACAAATACAAACAAAGCGTTCTATACCTCCATATACCATATACTCTTTGATTTATTGTATGGTAATGGGAGCTGCTTTAGTAACGATCCGCTTTGGTGTTGCAGTCGTATCGCCAACATAACAATCCTCAGACAAGGAGCAACTTGGCATTCAGAGTTTGTGAGATCACGCTACTTGAAGTACTCAGATTTGCAATTTAAAGCGAGTCTATTCAAAGTTGTACTCTAAAAGGGATGAGTTCTACGTTGACGCGCATCGCCAAGGCTCTAATGCACTTTTAGTTACTTTAAAGTTTCCCTTTCACAGAAATGGTAAGTTATAATCTTTCATACGGTCTCTATTACTAATAAATTAAGTAGTTGTTGCTCTTATTTTGTAATTTAACGGAGATGTTAATTGTTAAATTATTACTACAGAATTTGACTTACTAAGTGTAAAACATTCTGTGAAATACTGTTTCAAAGTCTATTTATGCAAATCGATTCATGTCTATGAATCTGTTAGCGTTGATTGCGAGAAGTCTCGCAGTACAAATATTTACCCTTTCGTCAATTTATAATGCCTCTGTTTAATGCCGACGTTAGCGCAGAAGATAAACAAACACAGATGTGTGAAGTGACAACTTTTTTGAAACGTCACTAATTTTTATCGCATTATGTTTACTTTTTAAATAGCACGAATTATTATAAACCTTCTATTTATACTTGGACGGTTCCCAACATTGTGTACCGACAAAAGTAGATATTGTATTGTTACGGTTTTGAGGCTGACTACATGTTTTCATGTAGGTGAATAACCTTTGAAGCACTTGCAGTAATAGACGTATCATTTACGATAAAAATAACACGCTGTCTTTCTTTTGAGATATAAAGATAATAAAAACAAACTGAACGGTTGTTAAGCTATGATTTGATCAATAGTATTGGACTTTGATATTAACCAAACCTGCTTAACAAGGTTATATTCAAATGTTGTAAGCGATAAGATTTGGAATCGTGGTGTTGTCACAATTTTTAAAATGTATGAAATACTCTTGAATTTTGTATGTCAATTGTCGATGAAAGCCTTATATAAGGTTTTCATTCGCAGAAGTCTTGACTTGTTGATTTAAAAAAAAAACGAAATTACATTTGTTTATGTGGAGGAAAATCTCCTTTGTATAAAGAAAATACACATAAAAATTGTAAATGGGTGAATTTTGTAGTGTGCTACAGAAATTAAGATAAGAAAAATCGCGCGGTGAAAGCGGCGTAACGCGTTTTCACGTCTCGCTCATAATTCTCTCCCGACGGCGATGTATCGGCGCGTTGTCGGCCGGACGTGGCGCGTGTGCCCCGGGTTCGAAGCGGTGACTCAGCACGAGTACAATCACCGGAACAACGCTCCCGATCATTAGCTTTACTCACCTTTTATTTCCTTTAAGGGACGTCTATGTCAAGCCAATGATACGCTCGTTATGGTTTGATTTTATCACCTCATGTTTTTTCACAATGAAAAGAATTTGATATCTCTTTATAAAGTGTTATATGAAGTAACTGCTTCAATATTTAAAATGTATTTTATATTAATTCCTGGATGAAAGGAAATTAATCGTTAACTTATCGGAATAATGTACATGCTTCGCTTACATATTGTATCACAAAATATAATGTATCAGGTAATTAGTACGAAAGTGCGCATTACATAGTCAGTGACGCATCGTTTATCACTACTTTATCATATGATGCAAAAACATACATACATATATACGTTCACTTGTACGACGTATAACTCACACGAATGTGTCTCAATGCGTATAGGCTAAAGTTATCGATCAAACATGGCTGTTCCCAGCATGACTGCAACGAAAATAACGACTTTACGTTGAGTAGAGAAATTTTAAAACTATGTTATGGTTCTTAATTTCTAGATGGCTTAATTATTAAATTATGTGTACATACATCTTCGTGTTTTAAATATCTTCACAATGATTATGTTCTTGATATCAATTAGTGAGTAACATAATTTGGAATTTCAATTTGTACGGCAACGCTTCATTAATACATTAATACCTATATGCACAGACGGACAGATTCTCATTCCCTAAATCTCTATTTTATCGACATTCCCCTTCGTCTGGAACAGGGATTATAAACTGCACCCTCAATTCCATTCAGACAAGACGTAGCTTGCTATACCAGTAATATAAACTTTATAAATTTTTACAAAAAGCCGTCATTTTTA
>JAOCNA010000012.1:1732631-1743490 GCA_026546675.1 Papilio helenus | reverse complement strand
TAAATGGACTTAAAGGTGGTTGAACGACAAATATGTCTTATACAGGTATACGTTCTGAGAATTACAAATGGAATATTACTTAAGTTCTTACTGTACCGTCGTGGAAACCAAACAAGTTTTCGGTTTCGGAAACGGATCATTATAGGATTAAACGGTACATTACACCGGGCATTTATCGGCACTTGCGGGAACGTACAGATTGGTGACGTCCGGCGCAGGCGTCGCGCGGCCGGCTCTCCGGACATTATCCAATTTATATGAATTCATGATGACTGACGTTGATCTGCTCGGTGTATCGAACGATCTCATAATACATCCCCCTCTAGCAAGAATGTTTCGCAAGACTATAAAATAAAAGTTACCACGTCCTTATTCAAGGTCATTTATGCGTAGATTCTTTGATGGTGCGCTTATTACCTTTGATGCCTGAATTTTGGTGATTAAATTAAAGTCGTATCGATGATGTGAAGTTACCAGATTCTGACAGGCGATTGTCCAGTTGCTCAAAAGTTATTTAAACCTACAACAATTGTGGTTACAATCTATGTAAATAATGGACTTTGTATTAACAATTTACACTTAGCGAGATGTTATTTAGTATACTTTGTACGTTGCCAATAGAAGATGTAAATTTAATTATAACATTATTGTCTAAAACCTGTTTACAGTTGAATCGAATGATACTTCCTTCAATGTTTATATTATAATCTCATCGCATTTCGCTCAGGTTTTGGGACGGTAAGAGGATGAGGATCATTCTGACGTTAGTCTGACAACCGGAGTGACGCGATTGTCAAAGATTAAATTAAGTGCACTGAAGCTGTTATTTCGATATCTTTAGTATGTTATAAGCTTATTATTTTTGGGAAGATTACGAACTGGATTCGAAATTATCTAACGGGTTATTAACTCGCATTAAATTAAGAAAAAACGAGTACATCTAAGCTGATTTTGTTTAAAACAATATTGGGACTTAAAGACATCTATAAAATAAGTTTAAAGCAAACTCGGACAAAACAAATTACTAATCGACAAAACTTTGTTTAACGTGGGTCAGTAAAGTTAATAAGCTTTTAAATAATTATGGAAACAATGCCAATCTAAAACCTTAATAAGGGTTGTTATCGACAACTTTATTATCCCTTTAACTAAGTTACGGTCACGCGCCTATCGTGACATGAGGATAAGTTGAAAGTACACACAACGGTTACAACAAAGTTTTTTAATAACTAGCTGTGGCTCGCGACTTGATCCGTGATGATTTAAAATAATCTAGTAATAAATTTAGCTTATTCTATTCAATTATAATGTAGCTTTTTAATAGTAAACATTTTATTGCAAGGGATCTAGTCGTTTTGGACTTTATTCGTGACATACTAAAATACAAATCTTTCCTCTTTAAATATTAGTAGTTATAGAGAATAGCAATGCTTTCTTGTTCATCATTAATTGTTTTCAAATCACATTGTCATCCTACTCAACATGTTTATGATCAAAAAGAGATAATTATTTCTTCAGGTGTTCAGGCAATGGAACAGTAAAAAACAAGAGGAATAGGAAAATGCTATGTCGCAAATATTGGTTGCCAACCTTTAAAAATATATATTCTTTCTGTGCTTGAAATATAATAAAACTACGCAAACTTACTTTGTTACTAGCTGTTACCAGCGACTTCGTCAACGCAGTATTAAGATAAAAGACGTAGCCTATAATATGCCCGTCTATGTCAGCTACCCTTCTGTGAAAGTCCGGTCGAAATCAACCCAGCCATTTCGGAGATTACCCGGAACAAACAAGGCTTGCGGACAGACAGACAAAAAAAAAATACAATTTTGTTATATGTATAGTATAGATGTATCTATAGTACTTAACCTTAACTTATAAAAGTTAAAAAAAATAAAAAGTAATACGAGATTAAATTGCTGGAACTTCTTCAGATAATGGTTATTTTAAGAGTGCTAGTACTTCTCGAACATTCTTATATTAGTCCCGGAAAGTTTTTTTACCGACTTCGATTTATCAATATTTATCGGTTATCTAAAGTATTTTTACTTATCAAAATATTCTTCTATACGATTTTGTATGAGTACTTCTTATATTCGTTCTAGTTGAGTATTTGTCTCGTTGCTAAGCGAGTAATTTGAGAATGACCTTCGTCTCAGTCGTCTCAATGTGAACTCTGTTGGGAGAGGTTACATATTTTTTATTGCACATTTCACATCGCTATCGTCAAACTCGTTTATAAATGAACACGCCTTTACATGTTATATTTAAATTAGTATCAATTCAAATCTTCAATCTTTGTGATATATTTACGCAGGAAAAAAGCTGAACGGTATTTCGTTTCATACAACGGTATATGTTCTCTAATGATTATAGAATTAGAAGGTTAGTTTTAATAATAGCTGATCCAGTAACACAATTCTCGGGGTATATAAGTATAGCAATACCGCCCCGGCCCCGCCCTTGCGTCGATAAGCGATGCCTGAACGTTCTCTCAAGATTTCTTGAAGGCACTCGAGCCCCGCTATCGAGTGTTTGCTCTCCTAAGAGCTTTAGCGGACGCCCCGCACCCGCTAAAACCTATTACTTTCTATGATAATGCTACTTACATATTTTATTTGTATTATTAAAGGAGGTTAGTCAGTTTTAGAATAAACTAGGATTCATTAACAAGATGTTAATGTCATTAAATTCCTAAAAAATGTAATTCTTTCCGTAGACTTCTCAGTTTTCGTCATCAGGGTAACTCCGCACTTTCGTGTAACACCGTTAGCTGACATGCATCTAATCTGTATTGCAGTTTTGGTGAACGTGACCTTAATTTTGTAATCTTTAGTATGAACGCAGCGTCACGAACTGATCCATATTCCTGATATATCTGAACAGCAAGTTTATCACGAAGTGTCATTAACTAGTAACTATATTGTGCAAGGTTGCAGAGTTAATAAAATACGTGTTTTATTGAATTTATTCAACATTAAATTTAACACTAAGAAGGATTTACAGGCTCTACTACTAATAGTAATAGCCTAAAATTTCTATCCACTGTAGGGATTTCCTAGCCAGATACAAGTTCTTATCGCACTTTGAACGTAATAAGTACGTCAAAGGCAGCTAGCTAAGCGATTGTTATCATTTTCTACACATACGTACTGTTACTATATAGGACTTAAACGTATATACTTTTATAGAATAAGAAGCTAATCATTCTAGTTGTACGGTATTTGCAACCAGTGATTTTAATCATGAATTGATGACGTCTCTTTCATTCTATTTGACGAAAGTGAGATAAAATACGTTTTTGTACGGTTGTTTCGACAGTGGAAACGTACAGGTAGGTCGATCAAAATGCACACCGTATACCGTGCCTTCGGCAGTGAGTCATCGCCGGCTGGTACGAAACTTGATCCGAGCAGGATCGTTGTACTGCTAAGTAACCGCACGTCTGCACTCGTTACCGTAACTCTGTCCTACTATAAATGTATGTAGGTACTCGCGGTTGTGTCTAGTAAAATGCCTTTATCTAAATGTGTAGGATGAGATGAGATTTTAATGTTGTAATTTGATATCAGTATAATCAACCTCTACAGTCTTATTGCTTACTATAAATACCAATGTTTGGCTACATGGACATGTTACCTTATAACTCCTGAACGACTGAACGAATCTGAATAACATTTTAAACTCTGCGTTTAAATATTACGGTCAGTATCATTCAACGTTTTTACAATGATGTTTTTACGAGATGTTTTGATATAAATTATTACACACGTTCCCAACTTAACACCTGTTGAAGATGTATGTTGTTACTTTCGCTTCTACATGAATCAATCGAATGTTTCATTCAATAATATTATAATTTATTACGCTTCTTGCAATTCTTCCGTATTAAAACAATAACTAAGAAAAAACGTGTAGCAGAATAGGCTATTGTTTACGTTTCAACTGACAGATGTTCTAAAAAATGTATGCAAATTAATTTTCTTACACGTGTGTTATTTAAACATTGAGTTTGTTTTATTCTTGTTCATCCATAGAATCTTGATAAAAAAAAACATATCTTGATCAGACATCTGTCAAAAATTTGATCATTTTCAGTTCGCTCTAATTATTTATTTGACTTTGCACGTAAAATATTAACATACAAATACCATGTATTCCATAATGCCTATGAATTATAATTGGTTTTTACCGACTCCCCTTTGGTGGAATATATCACGCTCAACGTCCTTAATTAATTACCAGAATATATTACCCAAGTTGACATAATGTCGTAATAATATTTGACATTACCTATTACATTAACGTATACCAATTTCACACAAAAAATCAATCGATCCTAACCTGCTTATCACGAAATTTAGAATTGAAACGTCGAATGAGGTCAGCAAATATTTGTCGATCTTATTTATTCAACAAAGTCTAAAAAAAAAAAAAAAATCCAATTGTTGGTGGCTGTTGGCATAAATAACTCTGCCGTTTTAATTCTGATATCCAAACAATCTATTACAGTTAGCAAAGACTAATTAATATATTGTGGCTTAAGGATTGTATGTAAGTTTACCATCGCCTGTAGGCGTTAGGGTTTGAAATCTACACCCACGACCTGAGTATAGGCTATTCTCTTGTGTACTTAGTACGCCCACCCTACTTCAACTTGTTGCGCTACGGAAATAATCGTTGCTCGTATATTATACGGTCGGGTGAACATTTTAAATTGTTTCCCGCCTACGATCGCCTCGATGCAGTTTCTTAGCCATTTATCCTATTAAATTTATATTTCAAACGGAAATGCCAATGTGGAATGGATCTAAATATATCATAGACATAGTTATTGTGAAGAAAAACTGCTATTATCATAGCAACGAGTGGATCTTAGGACCAAAAATACCGCCTAACCTGTGAGAGTGGCAAAAAAATGAAAAGCATGAAACAATCAAAACAATTCATTCTATAATCCGAAATCGTTTTGATTTATCGTGTTTAAATATTGTATTGTTGGCACTATCTGTGCACACTAGCTCACACGCATTCATTCACGGCGTGGGATTTGGTTGAGACTTTTTTTCTACTATTATTAGATTGTTCACGACGCAGTAGCTCATCCGCAATACAGTTTTCACAGGCGTTCAGACTCAAAACATTCCATTCTCTGATAAACCTTAATTCTAGTGTGGTGTGACGATCGTGTTAACATTTCTCACGATGTCTATACGTTTACCACCCACGACGTAGACGACACCGTGTTTAGTCTTACTACAATCATAAAAACGCCATCGGCTTAATGTGTGAATGTAACAAGTGAGCCGATCACAAGTTTAGCATTTCGTCGCTCAACAAAAGTTCAAGCCATAAGTGTCATTATCGTGCGTCATTGTGTTTATGCGTATGCGTCAGGCTGTCAGTTATATAAAGTTAGTGCATTTGTAATTAAAAACGTGCCTTTATTAACAGCAGTAGCATTCCCAAAAAGATTTTCCTATTATTTCGTTTTGCTTTGTTTATTAAAATGTTATTATGTTTTGTTTTTTAAAAAAGTAAAGTTTTCCAAATCAGAATATTTATTTAGTTAATGCAAAACTGGCAGCCCTGCGCGTGCTATGACGCCAGTGGCCGGCCGGCAACGTGACGTTGAACGCGGTCGCCCGCGCCCGGCCTGCCACCGCCAGCAGCGCCACTCGCCAGTCTTTGCACGCCCGCGGCACGGACAGTGTCGACCCGTTGCGATGTAAACGCCTAACCCTACTCTACTGTCTACGGCGACAGCTACTGCTGCGCGAAAGTTCACGTTTTCCCGACTCTACTCGTGTACCCGTAACTTTGTTAAAGTGCTACCATCCGCCCTTATAGGACGCATGTAAGTGATGTTTTTGTGTCACCAATAGTCTCTGGAGGCGCTGCATTTACCGAGGCCGAGAAACGAACGCGGCACATGTGACGAAACACCGACGAAAGTAGAACACAACTGGGAACGTAAAGTAACTAATCGACCGGTTGTTGGATATGGTAAATATACGTGACAAGAACACGACCTGGTGCACTTTGTCATACGTTACCTTTAAGCTCGGTTTTGTGTATTTTTATAGCACACTGTTTTTTGTAGTTTGATTCCAAGCAACAGGTGGCCCGAGTGTAAGGAGGGAGACACGTATACGCACGCTTGCGATCATTGTTCGATAGTTACCCGCTCTATCTTATCAATTCGTTGCGCTGTATCCAGTTTGCGTTATAGAAAGCGGTGGAACACGTACAAAACCGATAAACCCGCTCAAACACTGGCACGTTATAAATTAACTTTTTATTCACTAATTCCATTACTGCCACTGATAGCTCCCGACGCTAAACGTTTAGCCCACTTTCATTTAGAGCTCGCTCATTGCACGCCGGTCATTTCTTTTTATAGAACAAAATAATTCCACTGGTGGGCGGGCGATTGTGTTCATGTTCATTGACAACACAGTAGGCTTTACTTTAATTGTTACACGTGCACTTAGTTCATTTCTCTATACACAAAGCATTTCGTTTGTCACTTTTCTAGGTGTGGTTTAGTTATTTTTAAATTAGTGTTAATTATACCTGTTTGATGGCTTTAATTAACAAGTTGTTTTGAGCTCTGACCTCGAACAAACATTGATATCGTTATTAGGTGTGTTTTAAGCGACATAGTTTTTTATGTAAATTAATTTAGCGCTGTCTGGCTTCCTCTGTGTGGGCTTATGTCATTGCCAATGTCATTATTTCACGGTCGAAGTTAATAGCTGTGATTATCTTCTCCTTGAGACATGTTTTAAGTTTCAAATTTGTCTTAATAGCCGAAACGTAAACAATGTATGATCATACAGGCTTACATTTCAGTTCTACTTTGAGAAGAAAAAGTAATTTAAACAAATTTTAGTTTAGCTTAGCAGGTATTGCTATGTTTGATAAATGGAATTTTAATCTCATAGTCTCTTTAGAACAGTGGCAAAACTGAAATAGCTTTAAATGTGTATGTTTTATTTATGATTTACAATGAATAAGATCATTTATTCGGTACCATTTACTATGAATTATGCAATTCCGGGATTATGATAGTCACAGTACCTTTTGCCACTTTAGTATCTCTTTGGATTGACTAACGCCCTTCGTTTATTTACTATATGTTGCATGTGGTGTACAATAGTTAATTTTGTTCGTCAATCTTCAAGTAAGAATTATTGAATAATCATAAAAACTAGCAAGCGTTTAAACACGCGACCTCGATGTTAATTATACGAACAAAAAGTGTTTGTTCCAAGAAAATACACGCAATAATTTCTACAAGTAACATAAATGTTATTTGTAATACCAATAAATTCGACGAATAACAATATTTTGACTCGTTTGTATGATAAACAGGATCAGTAAATCGTTCAACTAGTACTTACTACACCGCTAAAACATGGCTTGAATCGAGAGTATGTAATTTTATCGTCAGAATAATTTATAGTCTTAAACTACAGGCTAGAAACATCGACAATTTGAGTCAATAATGTTACTTATTGAGTACAGTTAGCATCATGTAAATAAAATCCAAGTTAAATGGACACAACATTGCTGTTACGTTTTAACAAAATTACGTGAAGGCCTTTTAATTTTGATTAAATTGTCTGACACAATTGATAGCGTGTTTCTGAAGCTTGGAATTGTTTAGTTGCGCGTAAATTCTTTCTACATGAGTAATCTTGTGTGAATATCGCGTAATTCACCTGTCCTGCTTGTCTGTTTGTCTCTTTATTGAAGCTAGCCTAAATCTTCGTGTAAACATCCCTGTTATCTTGTACAATGCCTTAAGATTTTAATAATTTATTACGTGTGAATTTATTTAAAAATGTAGTTTGTACAAAATGTTTACAGTCTTTTTTAAGTAGGTCGGTACTGTGCGTATTTATTTATATTTGCTAAAGTTGAATGAACTTGCTGAAATAAAAATTGATATCCTAATCTCTAGTCAACTGTGAACACAAAAAGGTTCGGTATATTAAAAGGTGATAAAAAGGTCTTGTACTATTTTCAATGCTCTGGTCCATTATGTATGAGTATAAATGGATTTGTTTTTTTATTTACTTTTTTGTCGTTTTCATATTATTCGACTTATAAATCAATTTATTTTATGCAACATAAACCTTTAAATTGATTAATAAACTTATGTAATAATTATCTTACACAAACGTAGAGATGTTAAAATCTCTATATTGAATTTACCAAAGGAACGCTAAGAAATTCCAAACCTCTGATTGTAAGTACGAGTATGCTGAAGCATTGGAAGATCGTAATTTACTCTGATTTCAAAGTGTTCAATATAAAGGCGCGTAAACAAGTTTCATACATAAATATCTTTTTGACGCCATCTTCAGTATCATAGTATCAACAGATCGTGCGCAGGCGCCATGATCTGTTTATTAACATTGTCGCTAATGTGATTTTTATTTGCGAAGATAGATCGAATTTTGCAAATATTGATGTCTTCATTCGACCTTGTTACATCATTTGCGACTATACTTCTGCATCGAACTGCGCATTAAAGACGTCATGTTTCAGTAAACAAACAGATAATTTGAGAATAGCGACTATATCGCCTACTAGTATGTCGGTTGAATTAATAATAAGGCCATTTACTAAACATGTGGATAATTGAATTTGAAATGAATCTATAACAATAGTTTATGATAGTTATAAATAGATATTTATAGTTTACAGTTCAAATCACGTTAGTTCAACATTTATAGTAATGTTTAGGGCATAACTGTCTATCTGGAACGTGACTGAAACATAAGTAATCTCGTTGCCAGACTGCAATAATCCTAGCCGTGTCGACGTTCCACTGAACTTGGACATATATGTCGCTTGAGATTATAACGTGTCAACACTTATTTATGTGCACCATAAAATGTAATATTTAATTTAAATGGTGTTGATTTCATGTTATAAAACTATTGAAGTTTTTTTTTTTACAAAATTCATCCGAGAAATGTAAACATTGAAAAGATATATAGATAAAGTATCAAGTCAAGGTAACGAAATAGTTTCCTAGAAGAGTTGCAACGGCGGCGGAGCACGCTCGTTATACTATTGTGGGACTGACCTCGGCCGACACTTCCTCAAGTGCATCAATATGCTGCCAGCACTTGAATCGCTAGTTCCAAAGATGTATGCTTCCTTAGTCGTTGTTACTCGTAACTAAGGAATAAATTATGTCCATTCCAAAAATATATCTAGCTGTTGTTCGCGATTTCGTCCGCGTGAATAAAAAATGTAGCGTATGTTACTAATTGATAGCGTAGCTTTTTAACGGTGTAAGTTTTTTTTGAAAAACACAATCTTAGCATAGTATCTTGCATCACATGCATGGTAGAGGACACACTGCAACTTTGTGGATACTATTTAATATACCGCACAATGTTATAATCAATACTCTATATCAATCAAGGTTCTCGGAGTATCACTATTGATTATAACGTGGATTAGATATATTTTTACTGTTTTTAGATTTTTATTAAGTGTCACTTTATAGCAGTAACAGAACTATTCCTAGTAAATGTTGAACTTTGACCATTGCTCGTACTACAATAACAATGTTCCTGCTATTTTAAAATCATTCAAAGTAAACAATCGCTATATTTAATCGAGCTTTTAATTGCGACAGGGTCAAGTCTGTCGCCCATAAACCTGGCACAAAGGAAATAAACCAATCAATCAGCCAACGATATATGATTCGTGAAATTAGTTGGCGCCTTCCCGATAAATGGTGTCGCGGGCACGTGGCCCTGGTTTGCGGCATACGTCTATTGAATTCACATTGTCTGTCCATAACAAGCCCCGCGACCGACCAGCCGGCTATTGATAGACTAATAACATCCGCGCTCACATCCGAATGCCCTTGCTTATGCACTGTTTATAGAGCCGTGTGAAAATATTTTCAATCCGTCCTTTGTTATCGATGTCGTCACTCGTTCGCAGCGACCGCACACCAGCCTTGGAAATTATCGTACGACCATCTTCGCTGAAGTGCCCGTAGTTTTACAATTATCCTCCGTAAAACGTATCACCGTAAACTCTGAGATGCTTCTCGATTAAGATCAATTGAAAGATGGGATGTTACAGGTATAATGTTAAAAGTCATTCCGGTTTTGAGTGGGTAGTTGTTATGCATATGTTCAGCAGAAGTATTTTCAACTATAAAAACTGCACTTATCTCACAATCAAACAACTTCTTCACTTCACGATTCATAAAGCTTTAGACGGCAATAAGCAGGCACTATGAGTTAAGTCGTCTGCATAGTTTTCACATGTGCAAACTGGCAGTCTGTGGTTTATCGAGCGTCTCGTCTAGTCGGCATTCGGACAATTTTGTGCCCCCCAAACACTGCGTTATGGAACGCGACCCCAACTTTAGGGGGCTGACATCTTATCGTTTATTCTTTGTTTGGCAGACCTTCCGTCGCCGAATTCCATTCAAATTTCTGATTATATATTTTTTTTCAAATTTAAGCTAAATACACAATTACATGTTATACGTTGTTCGTTGATTTAACTTCATATCTTTGTAATCGCTATCATTATCCTCAGATATGTATCTTATAAAGACAAAAGAACTTTGATTTTATTCATTGTTTCCTGATGTCTTATATTTAGTACTCCGGTATTGTGTTTTAGACATGATTTACACTCTAGTATACTCCTTTATGAACTACAGTTAACTGTGAGTTATTAGGTAGCCATATATTTCAGTGATTTAAAGACGCAAGATGGAAACATCAACATAATTCCAACTTTCCTCTTGGCTAAATCCCAAGTCTGCTTTCCGTCGCTCCTTAAAAATCTCAAACGAAAATAAA
>JAOCNA010000012.1:1568197-1580057 GCA_026546675.1 Papilio helenus | reverse complement strand
ACATACAAGTTTCGATCTAAGGAAGAGTCGTACCTCTAAAATCATACTAATATTTATAAATACGAAAATTTGGATGGATGGATGTTTGTTAGAGTTTGTAGACTAAACGGCTGAACGGATTTCGATGAAATTTGGTTTAGATGTAGAGATTAGTCTGGAAGAACACATAGGCTACTCAGTTTTCTTTAATTCCACGCGGACGGAGTCGTGGGTGAAAGCTAGTATAATCATATAAATGTATACATATAGCTGTCGTCAGATGGATCTGTGTAGTGTAGTATCTCACCTGAGTATATATTATCGACGGTGTCATACAGTTGTCCCGTATACGTGTCGTAGAACTCAACAGCGCTGTCGACGGCGACGGCGAGCACCTCCGCGTTGGGAGACAGCGCGATGTTGGGCGAGGCCGAGCACTGCGTGTACTTGCCCGTCTCCAGCACGTGCGGGGACTCACCGTGGATGTAATCGACTGTTCAAAAAGGAATGATCAGTTTTTTGTTGAAATTATTATAACACAGTTGTAAGAAAGTGTGCTAGAAAGCACAATTGCGAACAGCGTATAAATTATAATCAAAATTGTGGTCGAAATTTGCTTTATTACACGATTTTTGTAGATATTGTTTTGTGAGTTACATCACAGCTAAAAGACCACTTTTGAGAGATTACCAGTACTGAATGTTGCATGAATTTGCCAAGATCTCTCAAAACACAGCAAAAAGGTTAGAGGTATATTGTGATTAATTTTCATTCTTTTATAATATACCTTCTTATGTCTAAAAGGTATAATTTCTGATGATTGTTTATGTTTAATTACTTAACTTGTCCACATAAACCTTGGACTTCAGTCCCACGAGTAGCAAAATGTAATTTAATTGCAATCAACAAACACAACATGAGCAGTTGAAGCGAACAGTCTGCTAATAGATCTTACCTATTTACAGTACATTGATAGCACTCTGTCACATATTATTTATTATACTGTGCTATGGAATGTTACGAGGGAACATAAACAATTGCAGTTTATAAATATTGTCGACAAGATATATTTGTAATGAGAAACATATATTTTTCTCATCATCTATAAGATATGTGATATCTCGTAATTCATATGTTTGAAAGGTGTCATGAAGGGACGAAAGAAATGCTGGAAGAGAGAAGATTAGATAGATCTGGGGGAGTAAAACCTGGTTCGACAACCCCACGGGAATAGAAAGGAGAGAAAGCTCTCATAACATTATCGTACCCAAAAGATGTATAAAAGAGTAGAGCATACTGTGTCGACCCTGTAAGGAAAAGAACAAGAGAATTACAACACTATCGAACTGTAAATATATTCTATGATTAAGAGATAATCAAAGTATTTATGAATGGTAAATATTTCTTGATTTTCGCAAATAACTTGACAATCTTAAACCGTATGACAAATAGCGATTTATTTCAAACACCTACTTCCGCGATTAAAACCATCACCTCACAAGGTGTGGTTGATAACAGACAATGTTTTACAACGTATTCAATGCCATACAAAATTACTTACGAAAAATATTTCGCACATACGAATTGTAATGTTAGTCAATTATATTGTTATGCGATTTATACAGTTCTGATAAACGAATAAAAGTAAAAAAAAAAGTTAGCACTAGGTTTAAAAATAGTGCCTTCTAATTTATACTTCAGCATATAAAAACATAGGAAGAGATAATTTTTAATTACATTTAAACTGCATAAATTAAGATAGAACTATAGAAAAAAGCAAGGTTAATAATTTACATATTCGAATAAAAAAAACCTCGATGGAACCCTGCAACGCAATAGCGATACATAATGTTTATAAAGAATGATTCACTGGAACGTGACAAACATTAGTCAAATAAACAAACGTAACATCAATATCTTTTTGACGTATATACGTTATTTAATACTAATAACAAAGAGATAAATAGGGCAGGTGGTTGCTTATGTAATTCATTATAGACATATTTTTATTTAGGAAATTATAAGACGTAAATGGAATATTACAGGTATCAGTTTTTTGTTTACTAAGATAAAAAAAAACTCTTATTATTTACTATAATAACTTTAAATACCTTTCGAGAGTCATTGGTAGAAATGGTCTCAAATTAAGAAGTTGGTAAGTTACGTATAACCACAAATGACGCAAATTATCTTAATCATACTGATTTTATAGTAACAATTATTAATATTAATTGTTATTGTAACAATAACAACGACCTAATTAATATAATGTAACCAGATACTACTGGCTGGACAATAAATATGCTACCATAGTAACGCATCGTATTGCAAGAAATTAGAGGTAGCTTGTAATTGTCGTCAGTCGTAATTAGATATGCTCTACCATCACATGACTGCGCGCCATCATTTTGTAAATTGACGCCTTGTTTCAATAAGTAGACCATTTAAATGCAACTCAGTGTACATGTGTATAGCAACATGATAGTTCCTTTAAACTAGCAGATACCAAAATGTAAAATTAAAAAATGTATGTTGTGTATTTTAGACTTGAAGACCATTACTTTTAAAAATATGTAAGAAATACCTCAATAATGCCTCTAATTCATGTATATAACTACGTTTACTCGTGGTTTCCATATGATGGCCGTTTACCATAAAAAATAGATAAAATCATTGATATTCAAAGCCGACAATTATTGGCAATGTAAAAAACTGGGTATAGCCATATTAATCGCGAGTAGATGTATTTTGCAAGGATTCGTACGCATCGTAGAACGTCGCGTGATGCAATGCCGGTACATACGTCTTACGTCAGAGCCACGTAAAAAGTCTGGACTGACCCCAACGGACTCGGCCCACATTACGTACGTACTGTCGTGTACCTACGAGTTTTCCTGTTATATCAAATTAATTCTATAACGTAAGTGCAGTCGGTATTTCCATTATAAACTCGCTTTAGTTCTATGGGAAAATAAATCAGACGTTTAAATCTGAACATTTAAACAATTAATTATCAATTAGCGTATTTGCTTGCGTTGGTTTACATCTTAACTATAAAAGTTTATCCTTCTTTTGTTTTGACAAGGGTTTCAGATCAATAAAAATATGATTTTGAAGTGGTGAGCATTACGTACAAGCACAACGCATTACCGCGTGACGAGTCTGCAAAAACTCAAACAGATACGGCACGTAGCAAGGCGCGGGGGAGGGCGAGGTGTGCGACGGCGCGTGTCTGCTCAGCGGCGCCGCGGTCGATATCGCGCTCGCCTGCTGCGACAAAACCTCCAGTAATTACACTATTATCCTATTTTAACAACTTTCATAAACATGAAGTGGTCATACTTAACTATAGCGCAGGCCACATTTCAAACATGGTGTTGTGTGAGTGTTCACATGGAACACGCGTGTCGTACTCTTGATAATTACATAAACATTAGTTTACTTAAGAGTGTTTATCTAACGAGCGGCAAAGTTTGCGATTTATTTAGCGATCAAATGAATTTAACCGGTCTTAACCGTTTGATCGCGCAAACGTAATGCGCCAAATAACACGCGACCGCCAGTTAAGTATTAATCAGTACTTATGCCTGGGTCACTTTTGGCCAGTAGTGCAGGCCAGGCATGGATTTTATACTCACGGGTATCAGTTAGCGTTCTACATTATGCCAGTCCAGCTATTGCACTAATGCTCGGTTCACACTTGGCCAGTACAGTTGGTCAGAAGATTTTAATAACTGGACTGTCAATAAACTGGCTCAGTGTGAACGTTAACTGGTAGCAGTGAGTCCATACAATCTGTTATGGCCGTCGCAACTGTCCGACTGTACTGTCTATATGTGAACCGGGCCAAAAGTCCAAATATACTGGCTCAGTGTACTAGACATAACTTTAATGTTACAGCTGCGTGTCCTGAGTACAGCCGGGATCCTTACGAACACTCGTCGACGGAGTCCGCGGCTACGCACGGCACGCACGGCACGCACGTGTCCGGTGCACCGGGGGCGCAGGAGGAGTGGCGCGCCGCGCTGCAGCCGCCCCCGCGCCCCTTCAGCCTGCTGCGCGCCTTCATACCCTCCTTCCTGTTCGTGTGGCTGTCGCTGGCGCTCGCCGCGCTGCTGCTCTTCGAGACGGACTGGCCGCCGCTGCAACAACTCAAACGTAAGCCGGAATTCATCTCCCTCAGACATCACTACTACGCACCCCTCAAGGAGTACTTGAAAAAGAAAGTCATCGAACTTTTCTGATTTTTTGACAATCTCTATAGACGGATCTTTGAGGACAATATGGTTTTGTTTTTCGCTCTATTCATGTTGAATAGACTGTGGGTGGTGGAGGTCCGTCTGTAGATATGAGAACTTGTGAGCCATTTTGGTATTTAGTGTTTTGTTGCTTTAACGGCTTTACTAATATGTTTAATGGATTATAGTTGTCTATAATATTCCATTAGAATAAGTGTGAGGCTATATTTTTTCCGTGTGATCTAGGAAGTAGATCTGATATATTGTTTTATTCAAACCATTGTAAGAAATTTGTTATTGTACGAGATAAAAATATGAATATACAGTACAATTTACATCTAAATATGTAATAATGAATCTCGTGTCTTTCGTTGGCTGTTATTTATTTTGTATTTCATATCCAAATAGAAAAATTTCTGAATAAATTTTTAAATGTTTTGTTCGAATAGTCTTCAACTGATTGTATAATTTAACATTTCACCCTATGTATATTGCATTTGTATATATTCCAGTAATTACAAAAGATGCCAATACAAGCCAAAATAACTTTGACATAATAAAGCCTTATATAACATGTATATGTACTTGACACTTTTGGAGGTTGATATTTTAGTCGTTAACATATGATAATAATAATATTTAGCAATAAAAAATAGTATATAAGGTCACAATTATACGCTTACTTTACGCACAAATTTTTCTTATATTTAGCTTTAAAATGTGTTAATTTTATTTCGCCATATTTGTGGTATTGTATAAATCGATTTATCTTAGCCAATAATTTGGTTTCACTTTTTGTTATTAATTGGTAATTATTATTAAAATAATGTATTTGATACACTTTAATGTGAAATATTTGAGCTTTGAGCACAAAATATAGATATATTTATGTTATTATTTGCTTAATGCAACATATGTATTTAAATAAAATACTTAACAAGTGTGTAATAGGAAGAATTTGTATGTGCTTGGCTGATCAGTTTAAGAATCTCTTGTGTTAACAAATTTTCTTTTTAATTAGTTATCAATCGAAGACATTTTTACTAATATTAAGTGTGGATTTTAATTATTGTTTAAAATATGTAATGAACCTTTACATTTTTTACATTCCAATTATATTACATTCCATTTGTATTCTTGACCAAAAGTGCCATAGAATATTGTTTCTTTTAATTTAAGCTTTAATATGCTTGTAAAATAGAAAATATGTGTTCTAAATATTCTTACATTCCAACATAATATAAATACTGGTTTTATTAAAACTTGCTAACACCAAATTATGGTATAATTTTATACCACTGTTTTTTTTTCCATTTTTGTGTTTAGTCGCACTGATCTTTATTATATGGACAGGCTATAAGGCGTGGAATTTTGTGCCTATTTGGTTTCCGCCATTTTGTTGCTGCTGATTGCGGTTGGTAGCAGTGGTGAGGATTCTAAATAATGGAGATGGAATTATCTGTCGTTAACATCAACAGACGCGCTTAGGAACAAAGCGAAGGCTGTCGTTAAGCCTATCCATTTTGTGTACAGATCAGTGCTTGTTATTCATTTGTTTTGTTATTTAATCAATGTTCAAATAAATTATTAACATGGTACAATAACTTTAAGTAGATTTTTTTCAATTATTTATGCATTTATTTGTTAAAATGATGTGATTTTCTTATTTAGATTTAATTATAATTAGACTTACTCATTTTTATTATTTACTTACTTTTTTAATCCTGTTTTAACTCGCTTTAATTTTATTGTAAATACATTATTTATTTTTTTGTATTAAGCCAGAGATGACTAATAACCTTTTTGTCGTGCTTTCTCTTTGTATTTTAAATCAAAGTAGTATTGTTTTTTAAATTCTCAAGATTTTATTTTACTTATTTGCTTTCTAGTCATTATACTAATTACTTGTCAATAATGCTTGTTTTATTCTAATAAAAGTTATCAAAACTGTACCTAAAAGTATTTCTTTTATTAAATGCTAAATGAGTCTTAAAAAGCATTTATTCTTGTTATTAGATATTCATATAGTTGTTTTACTATCTTTTTAGTTCCATTTATAATTAGATATGTTAATTTTTCTGTCTTTGGCAAAATAATCTCTCAGGAGTGTGTCGCAATATATGAATTTTTCATTTTGGGCCATTGATGACGTGTGCTTTTTTGTTGTTGCTTTGATATCAGATGTGCGTGTTTTACATTCTTGTCAATTATTGCAATGAAAAAACCTAGTTCCATTTAGAAAAAAATGTCCATTATTTGGTAAACTAGCTTACGATTGTGTCCAATTGGCCAATTTTATTAGCTTTTAATGATACTATTTAAGAATTTTTGGAATTTTGATTTTTTTTTTAAATGAATTTCCAAGTAAACCGTACGTCCGATTAGCTGTGTACCTAGTTTTTTGATTCGAGTACCTGTGTTATTGTTTACTATTACCATAATAAAATTATTACAATTTGTTGAGTAACATGTACTTAATATTTTTGACATTAATTCCATTTTAAAAGCAATATATCTGTCTTGGTGTTGGATCATAGGGAACCTGTATTTGACTTGCGATCCTCTAGTTTAATATGTTTTTCTAAATGTACATTTTGTAACCAACTTGTACATCGCTATGCGATATTCCATTTAGCTATAAGTTTAGCATTTGACGACAGTAGTTAACGATATATGTAAATTATAATATAGAAGTCTTGAGCTTCTAACGCTTCAATAAGGTCTTATTTCGAGCGAACATTTGCGTGATTTCACATATTATTTAATAGTGCAAAGTACATTATTATGGCTTGAGGATTCAAATTTGTAAACTTTTGGTAATTTTGATGTAAAATTAAATTTGTACTAACGTGAAATGTAATATAGACACTACCTGTAGTGGTTTTAATAAAACATCCAGTCGTTTAAATTCGCATTTTATTATTTTAAGAATAATTTTAAAATAAGCAACAAACAAATAACAACATAAAAAGAACATATGTGGTGCTACATACATCTGCTACATTTATTCAAACACTGTAATGACCTGATAAAAAGCATTCGCGAAAGCTTCGTATTACTATGATTATATCATATCATACACTCATCACAGAACATACAGTACAGTACGCTACAGTACAGCATAGTACAGTACAGTACGGTACGGTACAGTACAGTGCAGCGGCCGCCCGCCGCACGCTATGTCACTATCATTAGTTATGGCACTCTCGCAGCTCTGCCGGATGAGGTGTTCCCTACGGGTTCCGATACTTTGGTGTCATGTCAAACATTATGTGTCATTGAATCACAAGCACGCCAACGTCCTATCATAAATATAGCGGAAAATTCACTTGAATAAATTCATTGAAGTTAAATACATTCATTAAAATATTATACATCAGTTACAGTGTTTTTAAGATACGGAGCAGTAAATAAACACAATATTCAATAAAAAAAATCTTATAAATTCAGATTCACCTTGCTATCACTTAATACAATCATTTGAGCTTTGAATGATAAATGTATTCCATATCCACCCATATAAAATATCTAGTTACTTAAGTTACAGCATAAAATAGTTTAGCGCTCGATCGGTCAAGTGATTAGTACCTAGGAAGCTCAGTCCACGATGGATATCTGCGCGTAGCCCACCAGGCCCTTCTCGTCCAGCGCGTCCGCGGGGTCCGCCGAGTCCAGCCGGAAGGTGAGGGAGCGCGGCGGCGCACCGCCCCCGGCCGCAGGGAACAGGTTGAGGTCGACGAGGCGCTGCAGCTGCGCCGCGATGGCCGCCGCGTCGCACGCCGCCACCAGCCCCGCGCCCACCAGCTCCGTGGCTATGCCGTCCGCAGAGTCTTTGCCGGGCGCGAACTCGAACCGGATGTCGTTGAGCTCCTTGTTGGCGTTGCGCATGCGCAGCACGAGGTCGATCTGCGGCGCCTCGCCGGCCGCCGGCGAGCCGATGGTGAAGCCGCCGCCCTCGGCCGGCTCGCCGTCGCTGTCGCTGTCGGAGGAGTCAGCGCGCGGCAGCTGGTTCATGGGGCGGTCGCGGCCGCCGTCGCCCTCCTCGTCGTCGTCCTCCTCCTCGCTCTCCCACACCCACTCGCCGGTCTCCATGCGGTGCAGGCGGCCCGAGGCGCCCGGCTGCCGCTTGCTGGCCTTGTGCACGCGCGTCTCCATGCTCGGCCCGATCGACACCAGCGTCTGCACGAGGTACTTGCGGTCCTTGGCCTTCTTGAAGAAAGAGTGCTTCAGCAGCTCCGTGGCGGAAGGCCTCTTGGTGGGGTCCTTCTGAAGGCACTCGGATATCATTTTCCTGAATGTTTTCCCGTACGCCTTGTACTGGTCCTTCTCCTCCGCGCCGGTGTCCAGCGTGGGCGGGTCGTTCTGCAGCGTCAGCATCAGTACTTTCATCGGCGGGTACTTGTGGTAGGGCGCGGTGCCGGTCGCCATCTCTATGGCAGTGATGCCGAAGGACCAAATATCGGCTTTGAAGTCGTAGCCATGGTTTTGTTCCATGACCTCTGGCGCCATCCAGCAGGGGGTGCCGACGAAGGTGTGGCGCACCTTCTGCCGCGAGAGGTCTCTGCCGGTGGCCAGCCACGCGGACACGCCGAAGTCTGCGATCTGCACGGTGCCCTCGTCCCCGAGCAGGATGTTGCCGGCTTTGATGTCTCTGTGTATCTGTCCATTCTGGTGGAAGTATTCCAGTCCCTTCAGGACCTCCTTCAGAACGGTGGCGATGGTGGCCTCATCGAACACGCCGTGCTTACAGTTGGAGATTCTCATCTTGTGCTTAATGATGTCCAGCAGACTGCCTCCCTCGAGCAGACGCAGCACGAGCCACAGCTCCTCCTTGACGACGAAGCTGGTGTAGTATGTGACGACATTCTCGTGGTTGCAGCTGGACATGGCTTGTATCTCCTTGAGGAGCTCATCCATGGAGGTGTTCCACTTCTCCAGGTTGATGCGTTTGATGGCGCACTTCTCTGCGCGCGGCTGGCAGTAGGCTGCGTGGACCACTGCGGTGGCGCCCACGCCGATCACCTCCAGCAGCTCATAATCCTCCTGACTGTTGGGCCAGGTGTGCCCCGAGCCCGCCATTCTTATTCCTTTTTTGATATGGACGTACTGTATCAACTTATGACTATAATTTATATCTAATGAGGCCTGTAAGCTAGCACTAAACTGTATATTTTAGGACTGAATTTTTAAACAGCTTTTGAAGGAAATGGTATAATCAAGTTATTCATAGTGATATGATTTGTAGGATTATAATTTTGTATAATGAATTCTCTTCTCGATTTTGTCACTTCAATTCTATGGAGCGGTTGGTTATTTCCTCGAAGATCTAATATGGTTTTATCTTTTCTTGGATCACTTTGAGTGTTGAAATCTACATCGGACGGGTACAGATAGTCTCCTGGAAGAGAAAAAATTGTTTTAAATTTTAATTTCATACTATTCATAAAAAATAAACCATGTAATTTAGTTACCAAAGAAATCATTTATGCTTTAATATAACTATGATAACCTGTTTGAACATTCTTAAATATTTATATAATTAAATCACATTTAATTGGGTAATAATACTGTAATTCTTTAACTTTTAAAACCAGTTTGTTTAGTTTTGTACACAGTAACAAGTCTAGAAGTTACATAACACATTAAAGCAAGCAAAGCTAAAACTACTAAACATCTTCATTTACTTTCCATAATTATGCTAGCTTAAATAATTACGAGTATCTAGAATTTATCTATATCTAGAATCTGGTTTTAAACATTTTTACAATATACATTTGAATGTCTTTGTTTTAAGTTAGTGGTACTGAGAAATAACACAGCCTTGGTACTTGTATTGATGCAAATTGTCTTTTTTTTTTTAAAGATAATGATAGGAAAGGTATAATAATAAAGACATCAGTAGCAAGAATAGCCTGCTCGCTGTGTAATACCACAACTACACAGAAGACCTGTCACAAGTGAAAGCTATTCATCAGATGAATATGTGTGCTGGAGGCCCAAATTAGTTCCTTTTTCCTTCACCACCCTTTTCTTATAACAAAAGGGTGGGATTGGGAACATGATTCAACAAGGGACACACAGAAGAGAGAAAAATACTTTTTCTGTGAACCCTCTCCCATAATGTATGTTCATCATTGGGCACAATGGACATAGGTACCTTTTACTATTTTGACGAATTCACATGGCTGTTTACTCATTTGGTTAATAATATGAAAAAAACTAGTGTGTCAACAATTGAAACACATTTATTAAAATGTGCAAAATTTCGATATAGCTTGTTAGTTAAATATTAATTTAGTTGTGATACTCAATATAAAATATATACCTGGCAACAATTCAATCACACCATCCTTAGCTTGCACTTGCACTGTGTATAATAAAATGTTACCCCGAGGACTTCTTTCCTTAGCAAATGTTATTAATTCATTGATATCTGGTAAATATGATAATCTGCTAAACTCATATGCTTGAGGTGGATAAAGTAAAACTTCAGCTTTACTACTGCTCTCTAATAT
This sequence comes from Papilio helenus, assembly GCA_026546675.1. Lineage (NCBI taxonomy): Eukaryota > Metazoa > Arthropoda > Insecta > Lepidoptera > Papilionidae > Papilio > Papilio helenus. The sequence continues at coordinate 1,569,325 of JAOCNA010000012.1, read as the reverse complement.
TTCTGTCGGTGTCAACCACTAAAACAGGTAAACCAAAAATCAAAGATAACCATGCATAAACAAAAAAATCCTTGGTACATGATATGCATTAAATGTTAGGTTGTATAAGATGTTGCTTCAAACAAGATAAATATCGGATTTTAAAAATTATCACATAGAAAGAATTATCTTATAAACACAAATTTGAATAAAAAATGTAAAACTGTTTAATAAATTTGAATTTAATCCTTTATTTATCCATTTGCATATATGCATTGTAATTATCCTTTTCAGTCGGTAATTAAATATGTAATATATAAAAATACACACCTTTACATTAACTACTTCAGAATTACTGTATATTGTAGGTTTATTCTCTAAAGCAGTAACAAAGAAAGCTGCATCAAATCTCTTTGGTTGGTTGACAGGTGTAAGCCAGTTACTCCAGTAATGCAAAGCCCATATATCTGGATAGCATTTATATTCCTTGCAGAGAGTTAATAGTTCTGCAGGATTTTTGCTCACCTAAAATGGGATTTTAATAATTTAAATGTTATTTATATCTTAAGTTTTTCGAGGAAAACCTTGAATCGGTTTGATTTTTGCATAAAACCTTCAGAACAATTTTACAGATGTTTCAGGACCGCAATAAATGAAGTTACTTGATCTATGCCTACCCCACTTAGTTGCGGTTGTGAGTTATATAGTTATAATTATATAATTTGTTCAAATCCGAGGCTAACTAGATTATTAATATAGAAGTAATCATTTTCTCACCCTTTCTCTCCAATGTTTTAGATCATCATCAGTTAAAAGTGACGCCCAATCAGTGTTTCTTTCAGATTTTTGACTCTGACTACATATAAGGAGTCCTAATTCTTCAAAAGTCTCCCTTATTGCAGTTATTCTCAAGGTGACATGCCTGATACAGAAATATCTAACATTATCACTGACCAAACAAAACACTCATTGGGAAATTTTATGATGGGTGTTTCAAGCAAGCCATTACTCTAATTGAGATTACAAAATGCAATAGATTTAGTAAACACTAAATCTATTGCATTTTACTACCTAAACAGGTAACAAAAAAAAATCATTACTTATATTCAAAGTTAAATATAACTAAACACTTGTTCAAATATAACCAAT
>JAOCNA010000012.1:1508859-1521738 GCA_026546675.1 Papilio helenus | reverse complement strand
CAGACAGACAGACAAAAAACTTTTAAATGCGATTTTCGTTATCAGCAACGCAAATACATCTTCCCGAAATTTGGAATTTTTCTTTTGATATTTCAGACACTCCATTTTATTATATTATATAGGTTATATATCTATGCTTAGTGGCATTTAATGTGTTAAAAATGCGAGTTCCTCGGAGCCTACTCTAAGTTAAGGGTGACTAGGCTGTAGTCAACCACGCTAGCCCACTGCAGATCAGTTGACATTTCATATATTTTTGAATTTCTTCGCCGATATGTGTATGTTGCATCACGATGTTTTCCTTCACAGTAAGAAACGTTGGGTAAATTATGTACATAAAAATTCGAAAACCGAAAATCACATTGGTACAAGGCGGGATTCAAACCTGTAGATTATAAATCAAATGCTTCAACCCCTGAGCCATCGACGCTCTTACAGTCTACAGAATAACTATATTGAAATGAACGTTCCCTAAACACCTAATAATAGAGCTGCGATCACCATAGAAATCTAACTTTGTGAATAACAAACTACCCTAGTAAAAATCTTTCAACTTGGCATCGAGTGTTAGATAAGAGACTACGTTCTAGTCTATTTGGATTAATTCAGTACATATAAGACACGTTTTATTACTTTTACTTTTAATAAATGTAAATACTAATTACAGCAATTAGTTATTGCCATACATTTCTATTGTTTGTATAAATCTGAACGAAAAACTTTAGTAAATTGCGTTAATGGCTAATTACACATGTAATATCGCCTATAAATACGTTACAGTAACATCTCAGGAAAGTCGAACATGCCAATGTTTGATGATGATAAGTTTATTTGCATGATTTACTGAATATAACCATACGTTCTATGTTTCAATCCAAACCATAATTACTATGAACAATAGACAACAGTATGCGGCGAGATGATGACGTCATAAACAAGAAAGTATGGATGGATTGTGTGAAAGAAGATATGCTTAAGGAGGAAGCGAATTCAGATATGACGGCTGATAGAGATGTATGGAAGGGCAGCATATACTGTTCCAACCCTCCGTAGGGACAAGGGCAAGTTCACGAGACAAAGTGTACATTACACGAGAAAACTCGTGAATTCCAGAATGTTTTGTTTATTAACATAATTAATATGTGCTCAATATTTATAGACATCCCAAAAATAAAGCTTTCATGTTAATTAATTTAGCGTCGTCGTTAGCTTATATTGATATTTATTACGTAGTTTATGGAGTATAGAATATTATTTTTTAAAGTTTCGACTAAGTTTCTTTCGACTAACGACTAAGATATATTTAAGTCTAATATTTTTTTTTAACAATGTTAATTGAAAAATCAATCAGGTTTATTACATTTTAATGGGAGTTTAAAAATGGCTTAGTTAATTTATCATTTGAAATTTGTCACTCATAAGAACGTGTTAAAGAAATACATGAAAAATAAATTAAATTAGAATTATAACTGCTGATAGTTTGAGGTAATGTTAATATTCATAAAAGATGAAGATGAAATGTTAATATTCATAAAAGATGAAGAAGATGTCAAATGTATTGGTTACACATGTTCTAAACACTGGTTTTAGGTAAAAATGTGCAAAAGATACCTGATATGACGTATACCTGATTTCAGACTCCAGTCAGAGTATGGAAGGCGGAGGCGACGGCGAGAAAAAATAATACAAAGCCCATGTTACTCACAGATAAATTACCTTTCTAACGATGAAAGAATTTTTAAAATCGGCCCAGTAGTTTTTGAGTTATTTCAATACATACAAAAATCCAAAATAAAAATCTTTCCTATTTATAATATTAGTAAAGATATAGATATTTACAAGAGGTATAGAGAATCATACATTTCATAACTTTAAATACAGTATAACAGTAAATATAAAGTGGTATAAGGAGATATGTTCCATGATTGTTGGAATGTGAACAATCTCTTAGATTGAACACAAACTAGCAAGAACAATCAGCTCTAATGTAGTTTTCAAACAGTGATAAAATATTTAATATTGCTCTTGTTGTTTTAGATTGTATGTAGTACTTACTATACAAGTCTTATAACCAATTGTAATCTATACTTCTTACTATTAAAAAAATTACTTATATTTTAAATGCGAAAGTTTAGATGGATGGATGTTTGTAAGAGTTTATAGTCTAAACTGCTAAACGTATCGCAATGAAATTTGGAATACTGGCTATACTTTTTTTTAATTCCACGGGGACGAAGTAATTTTATTATACTTTTATCTCACTTATCGGCGTATCAGATTTCGTCCTATTCTAAATCAAAAATTCTGTCCACCAATATAAAACTATTCAGTGAGTGAGGTTATTTTGCTAATTTAATTTAATTTGCTAATCCGTAGCTGGTTTCGGTTACTAAACATGTTTGTGTAAAATATAAGTATAAGAGATAGACATAAAGGGAACGATATACGTGTTGATTAAGGTCTGCGAAAGCAATCGAATGTTAATTGCATCATCAAGTGCTCGAGGCCAATAAAAGGCAAGCGTTTGTGTAATTAGGAACGGATAATGACTTAACTCATCCTTTGTATCAACGTAACTACGATATATAATATCTATCTGCTGTTATCGGAGCTAATATTCGCAATATAATTGAATTTTGTTCAATCGCGTGTTTATATGTGTATGAAATGAATGATTATTTTGTCAAAGATTTTTACTATAGTTGATAATATTAGTGTTCTAAATGTGTCATTGAAACTCGTATAGATAATAAAACTTAGTTTGTTTTCAACTAAATTAATACTATGGCAGAAATAAATTCTAAGTTATTAAGAAGCACGAGTAAATAATATATATTCGGCAGCGATCTCTGTTTATAAAAAGTTCTGTATTTTTATGTTTAGCAGTATGTTATAAGTTATGGAATATTGTGCGCACTTTCTTTTCGGGTAAATTACTCTCACACGAACTTAGGACTATAATATGAAGAATGAATTGTTACATTCTAACCTTCCTGGCGTGAAACGACTTAGCCCCTTTGTTCATATAAATTGCTGCTTTTGACCTTTGGAAGGGAACATAAAATTAAGTTTGAAAATGTTATTGATAAATATTTTTTAATCAAAGTAATTTGAATAACATAATTAAATACAGTTCGTATTTGACTAGGTATTCTTTATAACTTCCTCGGCGTGGAATTAAAAAAACAAATATAATAGTAATAAAAATAATGGTGAAAGTATCTTCGAAATCGACTTAGTTGTTTTTAAATTAATTCAATACATACAAAAAATAATTCTTTGATAGATATAGATAAGAGAGATCATTAATCTGATTAAGAGTTCGACCGTAACTCTATTTAAATAATTTTACCAATGTATTTTAATGTCAAATTAATTTAATATAAGTAATTATAAATCATATCCAATATCACGTATACAATTTACAAGTTGGCCTCGTCAGCTGTAATTACAACATCCCTCTTCAACGTTCAAAAGTGAACGTAAACCGAAAACTTTTATGAAATTAAAAAGTTTTAATTAAAACCTGAGCACACTTAACTTACCTTTCATTTTTTAAATAAGGTTACTTAAACATCGTTACTTCAAACAATGCCTAGAATTTTCGGTCTGCGGAAATAAAAGTTAATTTAAAACTGTGTGTTAACTGTTTACAAATTTTGCATGTAAAAGTTTGTCTAGCTAGAGAAAATGTTAACGTTGTATTACATTGAAATTAACGAGTTATTAACAAGTTTAGCTAACGCTTTTTGTTGTATAGCGTTTAGTTTCACTGCTACAGAACGCTCATGGGAGACTGGTAGTTCAAGTAGGGTCAGTTCAGTTCAATAATTAAATGTACTATTTTTATATTTTTATTTTTAATACAGAAACACTCTCTAACCTTAAAGTAAAACTTTCATCGCAATCCGTTCAATGTTTTAGTAATGTAGAGAAGACATGCAGTGTCTCATGTACACCTTTGACTAAAATATCGCACTACTGTCGTGCGATTGTCGATTGTTTCGCAACCAATTCAACTAAAAATCGAGTAGTGTACGCACCTCCATATAAGCTCATAGGGATCAAAGCGAGACTAAACAGTTGTGCGATAGTTTTTCAGGTGTTCGCACGCTCTTATACAGACAGTATAGTTTCAATTGATTATTTCCTGTTGTTTAAGAGCGATACTTCAATTGTGTTTGTTTTCATTCCATTCGTAATGTATTAACAACAAACAATGTCGCCGCTACGAGAGCTCTACAGTTCGTAGCCCGTAGCTCTCCTCATTACTTAATTAAACTCAAGTGAGTTCAATGATAAATGTATGAGTAACTTCAATAATACAAATATGCACATATATTTACTACGTGTAATGTTAAAGGAATTTTCTCTTTTAAAACATTATTAATAACTAAACAATACTTACCATTTTAGTACGTAATAGTTAAAACCAATGTATTTTTTTTTAAATATGTATAAAGAAACTAACAATATGTTAATATAAACCTATGTATTCATCTCTATTGTACGTGGTTAAGATTTCATTGTGATAAAATGGCTAATCTAGTAAAGAATAACAAACAAACAGCGTATTTTCAGTGAAAAATTCAAATTTGATACAGCGATATGTTTCGAAAAAGCGCACTGCGGGCATTATCAACGTTATTTACTTTGCTCTCTGTTTACACGACATTGATAAATTGTTAATTTGAAATACTGACAAAACTCAATTTGTATAATTTAATTGACAATTACTATAGTAAATAAATGTGAAAAATTAACATTACAAATCATATTTCGTTGTCGATAATTTTTTTTTTAATGAAAATTATGTGAACGTTACGGAATCTGTTCGAATATAAGGTCAGGTTCTTTTGTACTTTTGTAACTAATAAACCCGAAAACTACAAGACCGGTTGTAAAAAAATTGTATACCATTGGAAAGCTACATTATTACTAAGTAAAATAGGCTATCTTAATTACTAAAGTTAGTTTTAATTCCGTGCGGATGAAGACGGGAGCAAAAGCTAGTAAATCATACTTTACAACATAATAGATAGTTCGGATACTTTTTACGATTTCTGCGACACATAAAAAAGAAATTCCGCCGACTTCTTACCCCAATTTAGCTCTCAGAGTTTAATAACTTCCAAAAGTGACAATAAGTACGCCCATTGCTTTCCGGCGGATACGAATTTTTGCCGAGATACCTTTTGTTTCTATCCTTTTGAACTTACATAAAAAGGATGAACGAAGAAAACGCACTTTTTTTACTGAAGTCGTGATATAAACCGAACTATACTATCATTAACCTTATTTCCGATGTTATCTATACTTCTATATAAAGATGAAAGATTTGTATTTTTATATGTAAAGAGTAAATTCAAAAACTCATGTGTTATAAGTAGCTATATATTGAGTATCAGTCGATATTTAATTTTACAAAATTTAGTCGTAATGAGATACTTATAAAACCAAATACTGTTTCATTTAAAGGTTTTAGTCGCTAAAATCAATACATCGCTTAACGAATGACGCATAAAACGGTTTCTACTGTATTACAACTAAACACGTATGTTAAATAACTTTAACACGAACTTCTAATAAACAAATACAAGTTTTGCGTGTGAAATGAAAATTCCAGCTAAGATCAATATCAAGAGAGGGTATGAAAGTTCGCTCATAAATTGCCAGACGTGTCTTGGGACGTATTGAAACACTTAGGAGAGCTTAACGATGCATGGAGGAAACTATATTACAATCCTAAAACTTTATAAATATCCTTATTATATGCTTATTTATATTTTATGTATTTTTATAAACATAAATAAGAGGTACAATAGACATTGTATACAAGCTCGTGGTTTTTCGAGACGAATTGGTAGACTTAAGATCGGATATTAGTTAAAATTTGAATATTAACAGGAATACAGATCTGATATATTAATTACAGTATGATTTGACTTTTCAATGTAATGAAGAACATAAAATTTAAGTACTCTAAAGTAAAGTAACTTTCTGTTCAGCGAAGTAATTTAATATTTGCATATTATTATATTTATTAAAATGTTAAACTAGTAGTTGAGGTCACAGTTTAATTATTAATTAAATGACCACGTTGTAAGTTTTCCAAGCTGAGCCACGTTGTTATGAGCACGTGCACTCTTTATTACAACGTTAGGGAGGGTAACGAGCTAGGTTTAAACTAGCCTTCCTAATTATTCTACCACTTGCATAATCATTTTGATGACTTCTCAACTTTTATTACTAACACACTTCTAATTAATAATATTATATGTAAACCTGTGAGATCATAAATTGCTATCCTCTTTTTCCACAACAATAAAGATAAGGTTTAATTCTTCGTCAATCTCAAGATTCAAGTTTTTTTTTATATGAGAAAAGGAGGCAAAATAGCGGCGAGAACGCCGAGGTGATCAACGAAGCCCATGGACATTGTAAGATGTCTTCTATGTCAGATTATTTTTTTAGCTTAGGTTACATTTTTTTCAATCACATCGTAATAAGTTTATTAAAAACGTAATTTAGTTTAACAGATTAGTGTCCCTTTTTAATTCGTTTAACAAAGAATATTATCTGACAATGTAAATCTCATGTAACATAGCTTACAGTTAATATTTTGTAACATAATAATGCAATCTCTTGTCCGCAATCTGTGCACACAAATAGCAATTAAATACATTAAGAATTCGCACAGCAATGCTTTTGGTAAATTAATCTCAAAGTAACGCCGCCGAGGAAATTAAACCTAGACAAAAGCTCGGCTCGACGAACCTTTTTTCTGTCTATTTTCTCGAAAAAATGGTTATGAAATTTTGCTCTGGATTTATGAATAAGCAATTTTAAGTGTTCACTCTTACGTTGAATTGGTGAAGTGTATTTTAAACATTTTGGCATTTCGACTCAAAGCTTGTTTCTACTCGAATTTTATAAGTCCTTAAAATTATTCTGAAAATTAAAATAGTGAAAAGTAATAAAATGCTCATATTTAAAATTCAACAAATTTTTCGTGAGGTTGGATGATTCCATTTCACGGGACATTAATTGCCGAGTGGAGTTGCCTGTATGTAATTAATTGCTTCGTTATTGTTCATTTATTTTTATTAATTCCGAATAAATATGTCTGGTGGATATAATTGATGGAGTGAAAAATAATTCACTGTTTTAATCATTTCATGATATTTTTGAGGAATGATTACAAGAGCATAAAAAGGCGATTGAGCAAGATACAGTTATGAGAGTTTGCTCTGATGTTAAAATAGGCGCATGAATTAAAAATGCACAAAGTTTTTGGTTGACTTGAAATTCATTGTTAATCAGTGTCATGGAAATGCCGTTATTTTATTTTATAAAGGCGTTTTAATTAAAGAATCTTTTAATCATTTTGTATGCAAAGTAAAACTCAATCTAACGTGAATTGTATTATATTAACTGAACATTTACGGAGAAAGACTTTTATCAAATATAATATTGATTTATTTACTACCTCGTGTTCGTACAAGCTTCGTGCCGCTAACGTAAGAAGATGAACGGATATCACCCATAATTCTTAGATATAACGGTTAGATCAGTGCCTAAGAGGTACTGAAGCAAACTTTCGTTCTATACGTTTTATAAAAAGATAAAATTTATTTTTATCTTTGTCTTGAAAGATTTAAATACAATCATATGCCGAAATAGAAAAAGAGCATCGGTGGCTCCGAGCCCCTCGGTGGGGACGTATAGTGAGCTGGTGATGATGATAATGATGATATGCCAAAATAAATGTTTGTAATATTTTTTTTTATTATTTATCGATATTCCACAAAATGTATTGTGGTGTCACAAAAGATCGTTTTTTAGTGAATAATAAAAGAATATTAATGCATGAAAGTAAAACTTAAATTAACCAACATTAAAATTTAGAAATTATTCAATTTTACAATTCAGTACGATTTTTGACATTTGATATTTATATAGGGCAAGAATAGTGAAACGTCAATGTCAAATGTCATGTTAATGTCATAATCACGTTCTGTGAGGTGGTATTATTTTGTTTGTTATTTTTCTAATTGCTATTAATTATATAAAATGGCCCAAGGTAAACTAAAAGTGAAAAGTAAATTACCATCCGGTGTTAAAGCAAAGAAAAATAAAGGGAAAGCGGTGACAAAACGTAGCAACGCACCTGTCCGAAGTAAAAACAATGCTGTAGAAAAGAATAAGATGAAGGCAAAGGTAACGAAGATGGTGAACGCCGTGGCTGAGAAGCAACTTAGAGCCCTGGCGACTGATACTCCTCAATTATCTGCCGCACAGAAAAGGGCGGCGGCAGCGCCTACTGCACCTGTGCCAGCAAAATAACCTAAAAATATTCTAAGATAAAAGTTGCACAATGTTTGTAATTTTCGAACGCGACATTGTTTTTCTGGTAAGCAAATGCTGTGTTCTTATCAATTAGGTACAGTAAGAACCAAATTTTTATATAACAAATCTGATATAACCGAATCCTTTGTTTTTAACTACATAAGTTTGATTGGAATTGAAAGTTACATGATGTAGTTAAGTTATCCTCCATAAAGGTATGTTTTGTTTGTAAAATTCTAAAACATTAGATATACAACTATAGACAATTGAGACTTTGTAAATTATAATTTAGCTTTAATACTGGAACTAAATTATAATGGATTCTCCACACATCTTACAATTACTACCTTGGCCTGTTTTGGTGATATTAGAAGTTAAGAAAACATTGCTATGTTGTGTAGTACACACCTACTAGTACTAAAAGTCAAAACATTGTTTATATTTATGATAATTTTGTGTAAATAAAGTTAAATTGATATTAATTTGTTTTATTTATGTCATACTTTTACCCTCGACTCTGTCCACATGAAATTAGAAAGAAAAAACTAATGTGTGTAGCCTATGTGTTCTTCCCGACTATGTCTTACATCTATGTCTAATTTTATTGAGATCCTTTCAGGCGTGCAGGCGGCAAAGTCTCAATAAACATCTATCCACCTACACTTTTGCAGTAATAAGATAAAGTATGATTAAATAACCTCCTAGACATTTTCAGCTAAAGATGAAAGATTAGATGGAGGTACAATATTGCTCGCTTAACAAAATGTGATTAATTAGAGATACCGAATATGTAAGAAATCAGAGGAAGGTAATGGCATTTTCATTATGGATTTGGACTTGACAAGTTTTGAGTTAAAGAGATCCCTCTGTAGTTATTTTGTTCTCATTTTGATGTTTAACTCCAATGGTTACAGGTTTCTGCTTCTTTATTGTACTCTACATTAAAATAAATAACGAATTTTGCCTGAGGTACTCCATCGATGTGTCAGATTAATTTCAATTATCACTAAATCAATGGAAGAATTTGTTTCATTTTTATTCTACTCACGCTTTTAAATCAACAATAGCTACTTTTAGCAGCATTAGGACAACATCAAAGGGTAGTAATGTAATGATTTCTAGGTAACACGGAAATTACGTATATGATGCGGCGAAAAGTATTTAGTTAAGGTACAAGGTAATCCATACATTTCTTTTTTACTGTTGGTCCTAAAAGTACTCCATCTTAATACCTTGAGATGCAGAAGATATTATGGGATGTACTGAGACGAAAATTATACAAATAACTTTAAATTACAAGAAGACCTTAGTAAATATCCAATCGCCATTAATTCTAAAATACGGTTATTTTGATCAAACGTAACGGTATTGTGTTGTAACAGAACACGTCGATTGGCGGAACCAATTCAATTACATCATCCATTAAAAATAAGACTCGCTGCGAGAATTTCCCAAATTTATATTCACACGGTTTTTGATATAAAATAGCAAAAGAAAAAAAAATATTACTTAGCGTATTATATTGGTATGGCAAAGTAGGTATAACTGTGACTTTCCTCTGCCGAAAGATATAAATGAAGACATTTTCTCATCCCTTTTTTACCATTTACATGTTTTTCGGTAGATATAGATATAGACATAGAACTGAAGATCTGCTATTTTTAAAATTAAGAAATAAAGTAGGATTATTTCATTAATAAATATAAATTAAAAAGCAATCAACATAAAACCAATGACAAAACAATGTTAAAAAATCAAACGAGACATACAACAACGTTAAAATAAACTTGTGGTCAAAATATTACAGTAAATAAAAAGTCCCTTTTGAGTTAACTAAAATTCAGCGTGCTCGGGTCTGGTTTTTATTAAAAATTTATAATACCTGCATATCGTATGTATGTATGTAACATTCAAGGTAATGTCGCACGGTGAGTGAACGGACGCAGATAGTGTTGTCCGACGTCTTATCGATGTTAAAGTCGATAATGATTTAAATTGCTCGTGACAAGCTGGTTTAGTACATGGTCTTTATTTAGTAATCGAAATAGTGATGCAAGTACATTCTAGAGAAACCCATAGCTTTTATATTTCAGAGGAACCAAATGGGACTATGTATTTTTTAATGAGTTTTTGGTCAGGAAAATCCTCAATAAGACGTATATCGTTGATAAATTCATGCTTTACATAATGTATTGCTGTAACAGATAATTATGTTATGCATAGTTGATTAAGTTAATTTGCCTAAGTCCTACGTATTAGCCTAATTGGGCAACACGTCATCTTCCATCTTACTGACGCAATCATGACTTAACATCCGTAAAGTAATTGTGCTATTATTATGACAAAATTTGACAGAATGGAATGTGATAATATGGGTTACATTATTAGAAGTAATCAATAAAAAATCACAATTGTACCGAAGAAACTTTTAGGACCTTAAAAATTATATCTTGATATTAAAGTAACTTACCGACTTTATTCTCTTGGTCGTATTTTATCATATGACAGACTGGTTGACATCGACACCGTTTATTTACGACAAATGTCTGGAAACGTGACGTCTGTATGTAACTCTAATTCACTTCATTACGTTTGGGAATAACTATGTATAGTAAATTGTATTGTGTTCTATTTATGGAAACAAAGTCTACTTTAGTATGATGCAAAATTATTTCAGCGTTTCTTATTTCATATATCGTTTGACTTTTCTCTATTTGGAATTAAATTGTTTCTTAAAACACGCATTTTCGCTGATGTCATTTTCACATTTCTTAACTGTTAATAATGGTTTCTTGTGTATAAGTCTAGGATTCTGGAGTTTAAATTAGTTATACGCTATTAAATTCAGCCATTACAACATATTAAATTCTTTATAATCAGCTCTGTATTTACTTATCTATGCTCTAGGGCACGTACTTAAATGTTGAACATAATATGCAAACTCGGTTACTAAGCTTTGCCAAGATATGTTACGGTTAGGAGGAGCATGTTGTCTAGAGCTCTACAAGAGTAATCTACGGAGGTTGCATCGTGCCAACTACTTTTGGCAATGCCACGTAATAAATTCAACATTGCAATGCGAAACGAATTGTTGTTGGTCAAACAAACAGTTTGTTTCTTGTTGACATATTCAAATAAGTGGAAATTTATAATATAATATTAGTTATAAAGTAACTGCTTACATATGTAAGGTCGTCTGCTTCGAACAGGTTTTTCTGTCTGAGAATTTTAATATATCAATAGTCCGGGCCTTTGACCTATCAAAGCTAAAAAGCAACTTGTATTTTATCCTATTCAGAATAAATATCAAGCGCCTATTCAAACTAGATCTTTTTTGTATGTATAGATATTTTAAATACTTATCGATGTGTGTGGGTCATCCCTAGTGCGACAGGACATGTGGGTATCGGGGGGAACGAGGGGAGGGGAGATGCGCCGATTTCTCCGAATAAGATTAATAAATGCAGGCGGGGCGGGGGACACCGTTCGGCTAATGACACGCCGCTGCAGATATTTTTTATCGCGAATTTAAAACATAAACTGGTTGTGGCGGTAGCTCTGACCGCCTCGCGTCCCGCGCTCCCGTCGTCCGCCGCCCGGAGCCTGCACTCTGCATAGTTCACCGCTCCTGTATGCGCAGACGCAAACACATATGGACATATGGACATATGGACCAAAACATTTTATCAATGAAAACTATATTATGACAGATCAATGATCAAATGATGACAATAAAATTGTAAACTGTAAATCTGAGCGGGAAATAGGTCGCATAGAAAGGTGGTTTTTGTAAACTTGCCTTGAAATAAACTAACGGGAAAGATGCACACCATCATTACTGTAACATGTTGTTTTACTACCGAGTACAAACATGTACAATTGTAGTGTCTAAAATGAATTTAAAAATCTTAGAAGCTTTTCAAAAGTGCGACATTAGCTCAATTAATTTAGGTACAATCTGTTCGGAATCCGTCTTTAAATTTTTTACACATGTTAAAACTGAAAGTAGAGTATGTTAAATCTGTCTGCGTGGTGTAAGTAAACTGACATCGGTGACATAGGCACCACGCTGTCTAGCTGCAGCCCTGCCAACATTCCTGTCCACAATCCTTCACTATAATTCCCGTCGCGATCACCACTCAATCAACTTGCAATTAAATACCGCGCCAGCATACACCTTGTAATGTTTTTCTAGTAATTTTCTGCTACCAGCTAATGTGAATTTATTGTGAGAACGTATTTTAAACGAGTACGCTAAAGTATATAGGTATTAGAAACTTTTAATTATTAATTAGTGTGAATACCGTGGGGTCCTACTATTGAAACAATACAACAATATATCATTGTTTCTTTGTCAAATTATATTATAACCATATTTTTTTTACAGGCGACTTAGCAATGAAAATCCAACTTGAGAATAATTACAGAACAGTAATTAGTTATATTATATTACTGTCGCGACGTCATCCATTGACGTATAGCAAAATAACGTCCGTCGCATAGTCGAGCTGTTTCCAGAATGTTCTATAG
>JAOCNA010000012.1:1476458-1494511 GCA_026546675.1 Papilio helenus | reverse complement strand
CTACTGCAGTAAATACTTCTACTCTTGCCTGGGCTACTTCAGATATACGTCCTAGAAGAGTTACCTTTGGAGGAGTAAAGTTTAGATAGATGGTTGGATAGATGGATGTTTGTTAGAGTTTGTAACCTAAACGACTGAACGGATTTCAATGAAATTTGGTATAGATGTAGAGCATAGTCTGGAAGAACACAGAGGCTACTCACTTTTGTTTTTTTTAATACCAAGCTGACGGAGTCGCTGGCTGAAAGCTAGTTGATATTTTAAATGCGAAAGTTTAGATGGATGGATTGTTAGTGTTTGTAGCCTAAATCGCTGAACGTATCTCGATGAAAGGCATAGATGTAGAGGATAGTCTGGAAGAAAAATAGGCTACAAACATTTTTTAATCTATCCTACGTCATTTAAGTCGGAGGGAATGATATCATCATAATAATGTCACCTGTAAAATGTAAGACAATTTATGCAAAAGATTAAAAAATCAAATCAAATCGTATCAGCTTGAAAGTTACCAGAAACTGAACGTAATTAGTTATTCTCTACTCCTGTTAGGTGTTCCGAACAAAGTTTGTTCTGTGGTATTTCAAAACGTATTTGAAATTCAATGTTTGAATGGTGTGTTGTTTTATGAATTCGATGCTCTGTGGTAAGCCACGAGTATAGTTTGGTGGTTCACTTTGATCGTGTTTTATTTGACTTTTATAGGATAAAGATGCGGGTTTCTCACCGGGCGTGCTTTGAATAGCAAAATTGTTATTAATACGTGCCAATTTATTTTACATCGTATTAAATAAAATTCATTGCGTAATTTTGCATAACTTAGCAATTTGTCTCGCGATTTGTTAAATAAATCACAGGATACGATATTAGATATTTAATTCAGGTATGAACTTAGATTTATACTTTACAAAATAGCACACAGAATAAATCCGAAAATATAACTTTGACCCTTTCATCTCGAAAGTTGTCATTTTGTTTTTATCGTTTTCTCTGTAATACATTATTATTATTACTAAGTGTGACTAGTTAGTCCTTACAATTCGTAATCGATTAAGGCTCATCATAATCTATCAGTGTTAAGAAAACCCTAAAACAAATGTGTTCTGTGCGTATTTAGGGCAGAGCGGGAGTTACGTGCGGCTCGGCTAGCAGCACGCGAGCTGCGCTTTCCCAAGGAGAAGCGCGACATTCTGGTGCTGGCCGCGCGCGTGGCGCCCCCGCAGCCGCAGCAGTGATCTCACCACGCCACTCGCGACACTAGCGCCACCGGCTCCAATCAACAACTACTCTCAGTCGCGTTCTACCATCGACATTTACTTTTACATTAACACTGTTATTTAAGTATAGTTTTATAGTGTAAGAATTTTGTTGTTTCATTTCTTATCCTTAATATCTATCCTTATTGATGATAGCTAGTAATGTTGTGCTCGATTAAGATCACATTGATCACTCTATCCAAAAGACTTTGATTTGATAACATTTTTAAAATGGATATTGATCCTTCTTCTTTTAACTAAAAAGGCAATGGAATTATCTCGTTTCTACATTTTGGATATAATAGCCCTGCTGAAAACGAATCACTACTCAATAATCATGGAGATAGTTACCTTCCCACGCCTAATTACCTACTTATGCCATATATATCTCCTTTCACCTATTCATCCGAATCTGTGCGAGGTCGGTGCACCAGGATTTTGTAGTCTTTTTAATTGTATTACCTTTCATGCAATTCCATCTCCTCGTACGCCTACCCTTACCGATGTTCCCTTCCAAATTCATATTTAAAGTTTATCCGTGAGTATGTATAGTTTATAATTAAATAGCATAAGTTATGATAAATAAAAAACTAAAAATATCCAAATAGTATGTGAGTTTATTTATAACCTTATCTGGTTTGTAGGCAACATACAAAAAGTCTGAAGATGACGAAACAAAAGAAAGTTTAAAGCTCACCTGGAGACTCGATGTGACTCTCAAACTATCGTTTACAAACTTAATTCGAAATGAGGTATTACGTATTGTTGATAGTTAACTCATTACATTGCTTTTATCTAAATATAGTTAATTAATTAAATATAAATGAAAGTCTTCATTGCACAATAAGAATATATTAAGACTTAATAATCTAGTTCAAAATATACATTACTATCTTTCGCTCGGGTCTCCGTCCGGGTGGAATTTAAAAAAACAAAAGAAAGTAGCCCTTGTTGTCTTCCAGATGTCTTCATCTATGTCAAATTTCATCGAGATCCGTTCAGCAGTTTAGGCTGCAAACTCTAACAAATCCATCCATCTAAACTTTCACATTTATATTAACATAAAGTGTATGTAAAAATATAACATCGCAAATGTGGATGTAATAAAGGTTTGGGAATCAAAGTAAACTCGGTTCGGTAAAAAGTCGCCTCATCAATATGCGATTTAAGATCAGGTACTCGTAACTGTTTTACATAAGAAGCGTAATACATGAGATCGTCTCGTATAAAAACAAAGTTTGATGTGAAAAATTTTACGACAAACAATTCCATTCCAAAACTTGAATATCATATCAGTCACATTTGGGACACAATCGCTTCAGATTGACATTATGTTACAAATTATATTTACTTTCTTTATCTCATTAAAATAAAATATTATTTACGTTTACTTATATTCTAGCTGTTGCCCGCGACTTCGTCCACGCAATATTAAGATAAAACTAGTCGATAAAATAATACATCATCTTCCAGAAATCTGGAATTTTTCTTTTCATATTACAAACAGACAGTCTAATTTTATTATATGTAGATATAGATTTCATGAAATGTATATTTCTTCATATCGATAACACGGTCATGGATTCAGAAGTTCAAAGGTTCAATTTCGGTTAGGTTAACTTTGTTACATATGTTTATGAAATTGGATTAATATTCTTAGATATCTAATATTGACCAAGCTTCTGTATTAACCTATTTACTGCATGCCATCTTATTTCTGTCTCCTTATAATTTAGTATCTAGTAGACTCCAGTTGTAGCATTTCTACTTTCTAATGATGGCATAAAAAATACAGCTAACGAAATGTTACCAACCTGCCCTTGTCCCTATGGAGGCAGTATGTATTCTTCCTTACATCTCTATCAGTCGAATCTGAATTTACTACCTTCTTAAGCATATCATATTCTTAAGTATTAGTTTAGTTAAGTATTAGCAAATTGTATGTCTACAAGAACCATTATATCCACTAGGATGGATAGTCAACACCTATTTAAATATTAACTAGCGTGTTGGCACGGGCGGTGTTGTCCATTGACGCGGCGTGTATGAACAGGTGCGCTTCCGGAAGCCGCCGGCGCAGACTGTATTGACACACACCTGCCCCCTCTTCCTTTCACAAACCTCACCCCCCTCAATCACTTTTACCAAACAGACCTCCATTTCTTTCCTATTGTCTCTTGTCAACAAAGACATTCAACATATTAATAGATGGGGCAACACGAACCGAAATATAATCTACTTACAGTTGGTAGCGTGTTTAACTTGATAAAGCTGCAAATGAAATGGCATTTACTTTACTAAACTGCGGAAGATTGGAATAACATTAGAAATTAATTTTAACAATTTCATATTATTTATTATTTATCATGTTATAGCGAGGGAACGAACGATATTTTCACCAAAGAACCCTAAATTTAAGAGTTTATACTTGACCGGCTTATTTTAACAAGCGGTGGTTTACTTTGTTCCGTGCGATTTTAATGAGAGTTTAGTGAGCTGAGTCGCGAAACTAAGGATACCTTGAGAGTCGAGACTGTCGGCTCGCGCAATGACCTTGAAGATTCTATTAAATGTAAAATGTCTTCGACCGCCGGCGAATTCTACTTGATTCATGCTCCTAGATAATAATATAATTTAAAATTGATTGATAAAACAAGAAATACTAAGAACTAGACAAGAATTATATTAAGATATTTTTAATAGATGATATAACTCGAAAATGTACTTTGACTCGAGGTTACTTGGTCTAGCGAAGTCGACTCTTTTAGGTATATTTTTTGCACGCGTAATTTAATGATATCCGTGTAATTTATTTATTATTGTAAAGTAACAGACAAAAACTATTTCCATTCTGTATTAAGACTGTTTCTATAGTGATCTGAAAATGTAATTTTTTGCAGATTTCATTTTATTATTACCATTACTATGCAGGTTTTAACATTGTTGATAAATTACTTGTAAAACTAACGTTTACAAGACGAACTACATTTATAATTCTGCAACAAAGTAAGTCAAATGCTCGTTTATTTGACCTCGAACACGGGTGTAGCAATTAAGAGACAAGACAAGGTGACAACCCTGGGCTATAGCACAAGACAATTGAGCGGCCAATTAGAGCTGCGAATGTGTGCGCTTTCTCCACGTCTCGGCAGCAGGGGGCGCGACGGGCGCGAGGAGCGCGGGGGGCGCGGCGGGCGCGTTAACCCCCAATGTCCGAATGGCATCACCAACAAAAAAGCCCATCAAGGTCCAACAGGAGATTGCAACTGCGATTCCGGAGACAATTTACCACTTTTTGTTTGAAATTTTAATGCATTTTCAGACGGTCAAAAAAGGACACGATTCTTTATGCGACAGGTTCACTTTTATGGTTTGAGAAAAACGAGCTTTCAAGTTGCCGGGCGCTTTGTTACCTTTCTACGTTATGTATACGCTTATGTTTAAGTTAGTATTTATATTTAAAACTAGCTGTTGCTGGCAACTTCGTTCGTGTAAAGTTCAAAAATATAGCCTATGTTACTCAGTGACAATGTAGCTTTTTAATGATGAAAGATTTTTTTTAAATCTTTCCTCTTTATTATATTAAGTACAGATATAGATCAAAAGTTTCCATTGCTAAACATACAAATACTTATGGTTAAATAAAAGCGAATAGTAAAGATATTCCTAGACAAATAAAGAGCAGTTGTTTATTTTAGTGACGCCCTTAGTACATGACTGTGAGTTCCGAAGTTAATTACATTCAATAAAATAATTAATACATTCCTATCTCTGTCTAACGTCGCTAAGTGAGTCGTATATTTTATTTACAATTCCGTGGAAAGTGTAATGGAAATGAGATTGGCTTCGGCGCACAAATTGAGTGTGTTAGTCAAAGTCTACGGTTTACATTATACGTTCAATTTGATTCACAACAAGCTCGTGTGAATTAACTAAGTTTGTTCGTCTCTCTTAGGTCTAGAGATGCGGGTTAATTCACTACTTAGTCTGGTTGCTTTACGCCTATGTAAAACTATTCACATAATTAATTGTCTATGTGAATATTGTAGTTCTATTGAAGGTTGATTTAAATTATTTACTCATAATAGCCAATAAATTATTACTAAAGCAACTTACGTTTCTAGATAGTGAAAACAAAGTTGAAAAAAGTATGAAATATGTTCACTTATAGAACCTATCACTTATAATAAGTTACCAACCTCTCTAACCACTGAGTAATAAGGGCTTCATTAACATGTTTATACATTAACGCTGTACAAGTAATTTGTCTTGAGTCGACTCAGTATCGGTATAGGTTTTGTGTACACACCTTAATTAACAATGATCAATCGACGTCGGCCTTCGACGCACGACGCAGTCACTAAAATACTTGAACACGGTTCGATTCCAATATGTAACAATGTATTGAGCTTGCATTAACTCAAGCTATTTTTTGACAAATATTCTTAAAGTGCTATAAACAAAATTCCTGAGAAATATTGTTATTAGTGACTAGAAGTAGCACACCGTTCAATGCACATTTATCGACATCCACTATGACAAATAATATTCAAGTATAAAAGTCATCTGTAAAACGATTGCTATCGTCTACTCCAGTGGCATTAAAAGATAGAACTAATTCTAACTTATTACTTCAATTTGTATTAAATCATTACTTGTCTTATATTCATGAGTAAGTCGTTTTATCTGTTCCGAGTGCGGAGAGCGCTAGTGCTCTCCACGCGGTAGTGCTCGTGGGCTCGAGGGCCTGTGGGCCCGTGGGCGTGGGACACGGCGAATGCTATCCGTTAAGAATTAATGTATCAGGAAGACGGAACCAACATTAAGATTACTTACACGGTACAGTCATTTGATATTACTGTGGGTATCTTTGCAACTTCAATGTTTTATTTGAGCTTTTGTTTCTTAATATAACGTAGTTTTAGGGACTGCATCTATTGCGTACCGTGAATGATCTCCAAGATTTGTTAGACAAAATTTTAGTTAGTACATGTATAAGTAATATTGGGGTATACATCAGTAGGCTATAACACGTTCGGCCACAATGGCGAGTGCGTCAAACGTCCGATAGATTGGCAAATATAATAAATGCGACACAAAAAGTTGTGTATCGAGCGACAGGCAGCGGGCTGCGGGCAGCGGGCGACGGGCGGCGGACAAGTCGGCAGACGGCATCGTTATCACATCGTCAATATTCGTCAAATTAGCATGAATGCAAGGCGGCGGGGTCGTCGACCCGGTTGGGACGTGGGAGCGGCGCGCGCGCACTTTTTGCACCCCGCTGCCGCCGAGCACCGGACAGGTAGCCGCCGAAAGACTCCGCCGCCATCCGCCACCGCTCTCAGCGCACCCGCTCCCCCTATCGAGCTTTTTAGGTAGCTCTTGTTTACGCCTTTGCGCCTGTGTACGTAAATTTCTTTAACGCGAAACCGATTTTATGATCCTTCACCGTCATTTATCGGTTTTTGTTAAATGTTATAAGGGTTAAAAAAAAGATTTAATCGATTAGTAATTGCTTAATTTGATTATAGTGGTTTACATTATTAATATCCAATGTGAAAATGTTTCGATTTATCAATTTTTCAGGTACTGCAAATATTCGATTGGGCTTTTATTAAAATTTGACTAATTTGGAATTGTATAAAAATTATCAATTACTTACAAACCAACAAGAATAAAAAAGTATATATAAAGACAATCAATAGATCTAATCAAAATGTATAAAACCTTTTATTTGTGAACATTCGTGGAAGCCAATAAGCGATTCATTTTTGTTTACGTACATTAAGACAACATTGCGGAAAATTTATTCGCAAACTTTACGGCACTTCTGGTGTTAATTCAATTCTCTGATCGGAGAAAAACACATTTTTTATTCACGTAGCGTTTACGGAGTTGAGGACCAATCAAATTAAGGCACCCCTATCGCGACCCCGAGGGCGAGGGCGCGCCATTGATCTGTACAGACAGACGAAGCGCCTGTAAGTAATTGCCAAGATGAGGCCTTTCTTTAAAGACTTGAGCAGATGTATTTAACTGCGTTCATAAAAAGTAACAAGCACGCGACCTCAGTTTATTGCTTAATTTGTAAATGGATTCACTTCTCATGTCACATCGATGACACAAATAAACAATGAAGGAAGACAAATCAAGAAAACTAGAGAATAGAATTTCAAGAGAAAAGAAAAAATACTCAAGCCAAAATAGAGAGTACCAATCTTTAATATTTTATTAAAAAGAATCACTTGATTATACCTAGCTTTTAGCATATATCTAGATAAAGCCAAAACAATATATTTACATTTAATCTCTATACGAGTGACGACACAAACAGGCGTAATTTTGTAATCAAAACAGAATGTGCGGTCGATAGTTGAATATGCAATGATTTACCGACGAAATTGGGCCGTGTTGAAGCTTCGCTGCCAATTTCAAAATCAATTTTCACCGCGCACGGCAGCATTTACATTGACAGGGTCGGGCTTTAACTATTAACTGATGCACTAAAATCTATTTATATATTTAATTAAATATATGAAAATAATACTCAAATCAAAGATAAATCGATTTCTCGTTTTGATTTGTTGAATATTTCCCTTAATGTGGTACTTTTATAAAAATAATTGTATAAATTGTAAAGAACAAAATGTAAGCTTTTGCAACCTGAAATTTCAAATAAAAATGTAATTGAAAAAGAAAGTAATACTTTTTTTGGTCACTGCTGCGCGGAATTTTCTGAGCAAAAGAAATGCTTTAACTTAATCATTAAGGAAACAGTAAAAAATGTAATAACAAATTCGAGTTCATTAGGCCTTTATACATTTTTTACGTTTGACAGACTGAAGTGAAAATTTCAAGAGAGGTTTTTTTAAAGATATGAATATAACTTATTATACCTAATTTATTGACTACGTGTTTTCAGTGTTGAAAAAGTTCAATTAGATTTCTACGTTCTGTTTTCCAGCGCTGTAATATTTAAATTGTGAACCTCTAGAAACTTACTTTTATTTAGATTTAATATATTATCTATATCTATACTAATATTATAAAGAGGAAAGATTTGTATTTTGTATTTTTATATTTTTGTATGTATTGGAATAACTTAAAAACTACTGGGCCGATTTTAAAAATTCTTTCATCGTTAGAAAGATAATTTATCTGTGAGTAACATAGGCTTTTAATTTTACGCGGGCGAAGTCGTGTATTATAATTCAACAACGTAATTCAGTTTAAAATAGAACTAGGCTTGAATTCCATTGCATTTTTTTAACACTACGTTTTCGTTTCTTTGCATTAATCCCTTGCAACTCGATTCTGCACTTAGAGTAAGGACGTGTATCGCGTGTGAGCTACATCTAGAATACTAATCAATTTTATCAGCATACAGAGCAGTAGTCTTATCAAGTAACGAGATGGTTATTTATTGGGCGAGAACTTTGAAAATTATGTTGGGCTAGAGCCAATAATAGCACAGTAAAGGAATGACGTTATTCTTTTGTTCATGTCTTTTTTGACAATATTTTCTTTTGTCTTTGTCCTGTAGATGGCGCGAGGGCGACGCGACGGCACAATTCGCGGCCGCGTCCGCACTTTCGCGCCAAACCTGTTATCCCGCGCTCGATACAGATGTGTTAGATCGCAGCTGCAATTGAACGTTTACGTCGACGCTTCGAGAACATTAGCTGTTTATTATAATTTCGCTGACGTCTTTAATCGATAGATAGATATTTTACTTACACTTTTTTATCCTGCTCCTAAAAATTCGTAAATAAACATTTCCATTTGGAACGTATTCATTATGCCATTTACATTACAATTATTAATTGCGGTCGAGGCGATAGGTGGGATCCCTTACATATATTTGTCTTACTCATTAATTATGTCTACCTTGTATTCGTAATGGAAATACACCCAAGTCCTCCAATCCAAAAACCATAATAATAACAATTTCGTACACCACTGTTTATTTATTTGTGTTAATAAAATAATTGAAGTTTGGTAACCTCCTGTTCCTTGCATCGCATAAAGTTTCCTGTTCAATTACGTAAAATAATTACGAGGCTTACCCGGCAGCAGGCACCCGACAGCCGCCAGTCCTGCAACCGGAAGGGAACAAGGTAATTTGGCGGCGGATTTTATGGCCACTAGCCAGGCGTAACTCTAACCAATTCCACTTCTTAATAGCCCGTCCAGCCCCGCAAACCCCGCAGTCCCGGCCACTGAAATTGGTATACCACTTCAGGAAGTAGACGGTATTGTGTTTTAAATATATTCGCTTTGTTAGTTAAAAAGTTCATTTGAATATAGAATGGTAATGTTTTGCTTTTGTCTTCTTTAATTCAGAAAAACACGCGATATAAAGCAAGACGGATTCAAACTCAGTCCATGAATGGTGATTTAAACAGTTCGTAGTACAAACTTATTAAGTTCATTCTAACCTAACTCTTAGTGGTCAATTAACGGCTTTGAGTGTGGCCGTAAGTTATAGACATTTTGAAATACAACTATTGCGTCATAATTTCGTCTCCTATAATGCTTGTAGACTTCGATTCAAAATAAATACTTCCGTTGTATAATGTTCATGGAAAGTACCTTTAAGTATCATTACGTCTTTGAAATGTTACCGAAAGTGATACAAGACATTACTGTTGAACGGAAACTGTTAATTGCCTTAGAAATCGGCCGCTTGTCCGCAGTGATTTAGGCGATCATCTCGCTGCCAACATAAACGGAATAGCTTTCCGGCAGATCGATGTAATGAGCACGCGTAAAATTGTCCCACCTTCAGAAGCAAGGGTGCCAACGTTACAAATCATAATCGAACAAATATAAATGTAGTACTTTCATTATTCTTTCTTTTTTGTTTGTGTTCTCGAGCGTATTTTATAATGAGCTATAGATTGGCAATGGATTAATTTTTTAGGTTGTTTTGGATAATGGAAAAAACTCTTACTATTATTAAAAGTGACATAAAAAGATCTAAATTTAAAGTTCAATGAACTGCGAACGATAATTTCAAAATTCCAGCAGAAATTTCTGACGTGAAAGTAAAATTTCGTCCCTCAATAATCCGTACACTTAACGAAGAAAATTAGGTTAAGTGATCGTCTATATATTTAAACTTTGGAAGCGTTCTTGTCGTAGGTAGCCGTTTCCGAGGTATTTCCCAGGTAATTTCTCGTAACATTAGTGAAAGTAATCTATCATTATGGACGATCGTTCCTTACCTTTTACGTTGATTGCTGTAACGCAAAGGACATAGGCTTTTATCATAATCACATTGATTAGAGACGCTTTCACCCAATAACGTTGTTCTCGGGTTCTCAATCGAGGACCCCTAAATTACCTGCGCATTTAATTCTGTCTAGCAATATTTTAGTAACTTTTTTAGAATCTTAGAATGAAACTTTGACAATTAATTAATGTCTGATAACTATGATAAATTAATTAGATCATTAGTTTCAAGCATAAGTTAGACTTAAGTTACAGCAAGATTCATCTCCAGTGATTTATTTTATGTCTAAATGTAAATAAATAGTGATTTAAGTACATTTTGTTCACTGCAGTTTCCTTGTACTTAATACTTCTTTGTAACTGAAATAGCAACGGGCAGAGGTCGAAAAGAGTTTTAAAGAGTTCTTAGTAAACTTTCCTTCCCGATTTATTTGTTCACCGTCATCGATCGGATCGGGAAAACATCCCTTGAAAAATAGGTCCAACGGAGCACCCTTCGACCAACCGTAAATCAGACAAGGAAAAGGTTACTGATTACGATTTAGAAAGATTAATGTTTGACTTAAACTCCGCAAGGAATTTGCCATGTCGAAACTCTCAAATTATACTCGGAAATGTTTGCTTCCATCTAACAAATTGCGAGACTACAAATAGAGAAAATGTTTGGAACCAAATAAACAAATTAAAACAAATTCCACCATATAGTGACCACATACTTATAATTTATTGTGAAAGAAACATAGAGATCATAAAACAATAATGTGTTACAATTTAAAAAAAAAAAGTTAATACTAGGGTATTAATTTATATTCTTTACAAACGACATCTCATTAGATCCCTTCTGACGCAGGTGTGATGTAGGTTTGATGTGACGTCACAAAAACCAGCCTTTTGCGAAACATATCTTTATGTAACTGGTAAGATCTTAAAAAGAGCTTCAGTGGTAAACATTTATAAGTACGTTCTCAGTTTATAAATACACATTTGACATAAATTAAAAGGCCTAATCAATTGATCAGATTGAAGTCTGTAAGAACGAAACAAATAAAATCTATACTATATGTATTGAAATAACTCAAAAACTACTAAAAAGGCACGTTATCAGTGAGAATCATAGACTGTTTTTTAATATTTTTTTAATTTCACGTGGACGAAGTGACGAGTATCAGCTGGTATTATAATAAAGGTAACGAACACTCTTACTTAATTATGTAAAATAAGCAGTTAATATTTACAATGGTAATAAATACTTATACAACATTCCACAGTATCAACATTAATATTACTTTACGTGTCAAACAAGTAAGGATAACATTATAAAAATCCCCGTATGTCACGTAAGATCATAATAAATGTTAATTCCGCTATGAATGTCTCATTTTAACTCAATTTTTATGAAAATGTCGCGCTTTCCGCTCTGTGTCTCGTGCCTCGTGCCTCGTGTCTCGTGCCATGTGTCTCGTGCCTCGTGCCTCGTGTCGTAATTAGGTTAAGTGTACAGAATCACGTATGTTTCCCGAGAATAACTGAAAATTGAAATTACACTTCCTGAATTAAAAAGTATTTCACTGGGCTATATTTTTTATAAGAGTTCACTTCGCTTGTAATAAAGTGAATTAAAAGTATACGTAGAAGAATAAAAAAGTGATAATTGTCGATATGACGAATATATTGAAAACCTTTTCTTCCTTACAAGTTTTTAATTATTTAACATATTAAGAACATGAGACTACCAACTTCTGATTAAGTTAGAAACGTAAGTAATCTAAAGCATACAAAGTCAGGAATCTTTAAATAATACGTGTGTGTTCCCAAAATATTCGGCTGAGGTCTCGCACACTTGTTACAATATTATCTTAGAGAATATTCATATTCGTTCACATATTTTAGTGAATGCCAGAATAATGGAGGGGCGGTTCTCAGGGTCGGACTGGGAGCTAACAAAGTAATACGCTAGCTAACTATAACTGCTATTCAAACGAAAATCATTAAAAAGATCATAAACATAGGGGCTATCTTTACAGAATAAATGTAATATAGATATAGAAGTATGTAGTTTTATCGCACCCCAGTCCAAGTTCTATGCGACGAAAGACTGTAATTGTATGAAACTGAAGAATGTTTCTTAATCTTCATGAAGTTTAAGCTGTAAACTTTAATAACTGAATTTTAATTTGAATTGTCTTTGAATCACTTTAAATTGTAAATATCAATTGATTACATTTTTATTAATAACTAAAGCAATATTTCGTAAAGTAAAATAATTAAATGCAAGTTGATGATGATGATTTGGTCTCAAATAACTGTAGAAGTCTTAAAAAAAAAACAAATCGAATTAAAAATAAATCAACATAGTTACAGCATCCGTGTCAAGTGGTGCTCGAGTATTTTCAGACCGCAGCGAGAGATCCTTGTTACTGTATAAACTGAAAGAGGAAAATATTCATTTACAATTCATATTTTTTTAAATACTGATGCAGTTTCATTCCTCGATATGATACTTAAGAGATGAGAGATGCAAAATTAAAAATGTAAAGAGCACTAACAATGGAAATCTAGACAGAAATCATTGATTTACAGTACTTTATAAAAGTGAATATAATCAGTAAAAACCTTCATATATTTATCAAAATCTGTACAATGTTCTCAATCTGTTAAATACATTCAGAATGTATGAGGTTTAAACATTAATATATAAAAATGGTTAAACAGTTCTTAGAACATATATTATTTTACCAAATAGCATATGCCATGTATGTAAATAAAACTAACGAGTAGGAAAAAAAAATACACCCCACATTTTTACACCCCCTACCATTAGAAATGCATCGTTCAACCTTCCATGTCTGAAAGCGTAACTCGTAGATGAGTGCCACTCGACGTAGCAACTGTTCCGGGTTTGCTACGTACTGCTACGGTCTAGCTACGAGTTGATCTACAACTAAGACTACAAAAATATCCTTAACACTTCAGTAGTCGCGACGCCAATAGTTGCATTTTCGTTTTTGTATCGAGAAAAATATGTGTAAATGCATTTAAATGGCAATTGAATACTCAAAGTATACTTCATAAGGGTCTTAAATCTCAAGAAAGAGTATAATATATTTGGTTGATTGCCATTCTTTGGACGTATTCACATTTTCAATCGGCTTTGCAACAGACACAATGGGTTTTTAATAAATGAACAGTGTAGCGGCGTCAGACAGGCGTACCTGGGGGAAATTGCTAGTCCGCTCTCGAGATAGATGCTCGACGAGATTGTAGATTGAAAAATACTTGCCGTCTGAAGAATCGATTAGATGAAAGGTAACTACTTTCGAACGCTTCTTTTAAAGTGTTTGTTTTTACTATTGTTTAGTGTTTTTGAGTATTGTAGGACTTTTAGTTCTTGATAGTTTATCTATACATATAATAAAATTGGAGTGTCTTTTTGTAAGAGCAAAAGAAAAATTCCAGATTTCGGGAATGTATTTGCGTTGCTGATAACGAAAATCGCATTAAAAAAACTTTTGTTTATCTGTCTGTCCGCAAGCCGCGTTTGTTCCGGGTAATCTCTAAAACGGCTAGGCCGATTTCGACCGGACTTTCACTGAAGGCATATTATAGGCTACTTTATCTTAATATGGCGTGGACGAAGTCGCGGGCAACAGCTAGTTTTGGAATAAGATTTTTCTAAGTGAATAAACAAAGAGACTTTTAAGTATGGCAAGAAGGAGATAGAAGTATCGATTTTATCACAAATAATCTATTTTCCTTTGGTCTAATACATTTCATGCAAATGTATTTTTATTTTAGGTAGATTGTAATACTGTAAGCGATGTGTAAATAAATGGACATCGTGTCCACCTCACTTAGTGATTAATCCATTAGACTAATGAATTCATTGTGTTACTGTACAATTCATTTCAATGTATTAAGCGTATATTCGTATGTAAAATATTCGCTGTTCGTTCAATATTGTGTTCTATTTTGTTAGTACTTCTTTTGTTTTCTCTATTCACAATTCTAGACCTACATAGCCTTGAGTACTTTTGACAACCAACCTGCAATTAGGACTTTTTAAAATCCTAAATTGTGATTCCTATCCGACATCTTACTAATATTATAAACTAGCTTTCGCCCGCAACTCCATCCATGTGGAATTAAAAAAACTAAAGTATGCCTATATGTTCTTCCAGACTATGTTCTACATTTGTGCCAAATTTCATGGAGATCTGTTTAGGCTATAAACTCTAACTAACATCCATCTAAACTTTCGCATTTATAATATTAGTATAGTAAGAAGTAAGATGTGAAAGTTTTGATTAACGGATCGATGTTTGTTACAGTTTGTAGCCTAAACTGATGAACGGATCTCAATTATATCTGGCAGAGATTAGAGGCTAGTCTGGAAGAACATATAGGGTGGTTACTTTTCTTTTTTTTATTTCCATGCTGGCGGAGTCAAGGGATAAAACTAGTTTTTATAATGAAAAGATTACAAAGGAATACTCTGTCATGTATAATTTTTCATTCCGCCGTAAACGCTTTTCATTTGTTCCACTTTTCACGAGTCGCCTAAAATGTCACGTCCCAAACAGAACAGCTGAAATAAAAAGCACATTTTAATTTTGTACGTTTCGTTGTTTGTATTCGATGTGGGAACGTGACGAGTGAGTGTTTAATTATTCCTAAAAATATACACGTACTAACAGAATGAGTGTGCTACTTTTACAGCTACGGTTAACATATTGCAAAAAACTTTAAACGCGTTTCCACTGATTAAAAACTCGCATTCACGTCGTCATCTAATCTCAATTTCTGTAGAAAACTGATATAACAATGTGTTCAGGTGGTTCTTTCGCAATGGAAATTCACCTTAAGTATGATACGAGGTATGATTAAATTGTGAAGATGTGTATTGAAGTTAGAGTTAATAATGTAATAATACCTTAACTAAGTACGATATGAAAATAAAATAGATTAATAAAAGATGAACTAAAAAATTCAAGACGATTGACAGGGTTTCAATAAAAGAGAATTCGTTTTGAACTAGAAAATGCCAATTGTTAACTTAACTATGAACTCTATTATCAAGCCATTAAGTACATTTTAAATTTGCAAGGTTTTTAGTTTACTTAAATACATAAATGTTGATCAGTCAATATTTTCTGAACGTCAAACTTGATCGATTGTCTTAAAAAAGTTATTTCTGATATTGTTAATGAAGATTCATAGATCGGTGGCAGGTGTGCTCTATGATGAAAAAGGCGTTGCTCGATTTAATAAAACTCATCTCTAAGTTGCAAAAAGCTTCAGTATAAAAAGCGCCGCCGCCGTGGACGGTCGATTTCTGTCTGATTCGTCCGGTTGAAATAATATCAAAGTATTTGAATAAACGAAGTTAGTAAAAGTACTCTTAAATTACGGTTAAATATTTTATTATTTATGAAACATTTTCAAAGTTTTTGAAATCAGCGTTGCGATATTTTTGTCGTTGTGAAATTTGTCGTAAAATCTTTTTAGAACGAAAAATACAAGATGAAAATTTGTTTAAAAAATTAACGAACCTTATTCTTGGTTATCCAAAAAATACTAATTTTATTTTAATCTCATTAGTAAATGTATACAATAATTTTCCTTAATTAAACTTTAATTTGGTTAATAAACCTTTAATTTTTACATTTTGACGTTTTTCGCTAAAATTTACTTACTTTTTTGTATTGAGTAAAACGACTAGTTTTTTAAATTTGAAAAACAGTAAAGGCTTAAATTACTACGTAAATAGGTCAGGTAGAGTGAAACAGTACCAGGCTCTCAGAGAACCGTAACGGTATTTTCTAGCAAAAGGTCGAGTCGACACAGTTTTACTGCGAGCTTAATTACAGGTGACTCCATAGTTTTACGTTCGACTCAGTTCATTTTAAATACCTACATTTCTTTCCGGTATACCTTTCTGGCTATTTTTAACTCTTGTCAATAGACTGTTAAAATATATAACACAAAAGTTATAACCAATATTGTTTGTCCTTTTTGGCTATTTCTTAAACAAAAGGATACTAAAAAACGTGTAATTTCTATCATGTGCAAACAAAAAAAGAATTTCCAGTTTTCTTGTCCCCTTTGAATTCAGTAACTTGTTTAGAAATCTTACTTTTTACTAACATATTTCGCTTAACTTTGGCATAGATGTAGAAAAAAGTCTGGAAGAACACATAAGCTACTTACTTTTTTCCACGCAGACGGAGTCGTGGGAGAAAGGTAGTCTTTACTATATGCTAATATCTATCCTTATACTCCCTTTAACTGGTGCGGTTTAGACCGTAAGCGATTATATTTCCATAAACAATGTGTGTACCATTTTCTCTTACAACATCGCACTGGCATAGTTGAAAGAGGGTTTTACTTACTTTTGGTCTCGGTTCCATTATTGGTGTAATATATTTGAATTATCTCAGTTATTTAATGGCGTAGGGTCGTTCAATCGTTTTGCATAATTATTTCCTTACTCCGTGGTCTTCGGACCCGTGGCTTATCTCTGGAAAGAGGGTATTAAGATAAAACGTTCCTTTATTCGTCTGGGTATATAAAATCCAACTATCTGCATGATAATGAAGGGGTACTGGTTTAAAAGATTTATTTTGAAACAACAACCAAAAATAATTCTTACTCTTTTAACACTCCTGGAAAGAATGTGAACAATCAAATGACAATAGAAATGACATTACTTTAAAATGTGACTCATCTAAAACCAATCATGTCATTTAATTGCAGTTAGACTGTCCAATGTATAACTAGACATTAATTTCCAATAATGTGTTTGGATATATGAAGCACTTTCTTTGCACAAAAGTAATTAAAATTCACGGTCAACAACTGCCCATCAATTATACCGCCGTTATTAAACATCGTGCTCCCTTCTCTCATTTGCATACTGATACGGGATCGAAGTGTCGACCTTTTAATATTCTACCGTTATATCTAGAAAATTAATTAAGTTTGTATACATGAAGATTATTCAGTTTAATTTGTTTAATTTAATTATAGTCTAATAGTATTTTGAATTACATTTAACCAAATGAAAGTGCGTTCTAATCTGATATGAACGCCATCTAGTTCTATTTTAAAGAAACTATATCAAACCGAAAAAGAACTCGACAATATTCTTTAATTATCATCGAACCCTTTTGCGTCTTCACTAGAATTCAAATAACGTTATTTATGTACAAGTTAAATGACTATATACTGCAGTACTACAACCAGTCATGTAATTTAATTAGTGAGATGAAGACGCATTGTGAGCCGGCTTACGGAGTGCAGCTTGTCTGTACTGTCTATTAAGTTAAGAACTATACTAGTATATACTATTGTGAACGCAACAAGACAATCTTAATGTTTGATTCATTGAAAATGTACTTAATAAACCTATCTTAAATGATATTTAGTGAAGTGTGGTTTAAAGTGCAAGTTTTAGTTACGTACAAGCATTTTTTGTATCTTATCATTTTTACGGTAGAGGTAGACATAGAAAGAGATGGATGGATTGCGTGAAAGGTGACATGATCAAGAAGGGAGTGATGACTGAGA
>JAOCNA010000012.1:1435527-1454439 GCA_026546675.1 Papilio helenus | reverse complement strand
GAAAGGTCAAAATGTAGCCAACATAGTAATTAACACGTGGGTTGAAATTATTACGAAATATTCGTCCTCTCAAATATACTCCTATCTTGATCTACAAAGTAAAGATAAATTAGATTATGGTGACAATGTACAGTCAGCTGCAAAAATATGTGTAACTATACCAAATTTGTTTAATAGGTCTTCGGTTTCAAAAATATTAAGGCACGTATTCGTCAATAGTATTAATTTGTTATCGGAAATATGCAGACGGATTTGTGCATTCATATTTTTAAACCGAAGGTACATATTACAAGTTTCCAAATTTTTGTAAACGCATAAACATTTATGGAGCTGACTGTACTTATTGTTCAAATTCTAATCACGGTACCATGTACAGTATATTATGAACATTATTTAAAGGAACTCAAGGAATGTTATTTAGTATTTATTTATTATATACTTTGAAGTTTTGATGATATCATTCCTTTAACGTATTAATCTTACTTATCATTCCATGCTTTGTCAACATTTGTACATAGTGATCATTTGATGCAATCTTATTCATTGTTTAAATATTTTCGGGTAATTTGTAAAACTAATCTATTGTATATTTTATTTGTCCGACTATCAAGAGGTATTTTTATGTCTATTTTATTATGAACTAGCTGTCGCCCGCGACTACGTCTGCATGGTATTAGAAAACATACGAACTATGTAAATAACAAAAACTATGTGTCCCTCGGGAACCGGACATTTTTTGGGGATGAACCTTATCCCATGTGTACTCCAGACTTTGTTTTATGGTATATCTGTGCTAAATTTCAAAAGGTTATGTTGAACCGTTGCAGAGTTATCGAGTAAACATAACAAAACAAAATTAATGTATCCCATGGGAACCGTAACTATTCCCGGGATAAAAAGTAGCCTATGTGTTTTTCCAGACTATACTCTACATCTGTGCCGAATTTCATCGAGATCCATTCAGCAGTTTAGGCTACAAACTCTAACAAACATGCATCCATCCATCTAAACTTTCGCATTTATAATATTAGTGTGATATTGTGATTAGATATGACAGATTTTGCGAGAAACATCTGAATAAAATTAAATTTGGATTAAATTTAAACTTCCTACCAGTCTAATCTCTTTAATTTTGCAAAAACTAAACGTACTAGTGTGTGTTTGTCGCGTGTGTGTAATAATTTTTACTCTTTTGTTAATATCGTTCCCACGGACGGTGAAATGCTCGCATTTCTACACTGCACCAGAATACGATTGTTCTCAACTTCTTACCGCACCTGAGCATTGATGTAAGAGCGATATAACTTAATACAACTTACGCATTGTTTATTTATATCTCTATGAATACTGTCGCACTCAGAGTTTTAGTACTTCCCTCAGGTACGATGACAAATTTTCACTCTGGGAATTTCATTGTGACTAACTTCGACGGCACTAAAGGCCGAAAAAACCTTGTCAACTGTTGAATCCTCAAGAGACAAAGAAAAAGAAAGTCAATCGAACCCACTACGAAACCCGTAGAATTCTAATCAAGGGAGATATCAGTTTTTTTATATCAATAAGAAACTAACTAAGCTTTTAAAGCTAGCTTTTCATTAATCAGAATCTTAGACTCTTGTCTAATGTCATTTTTTCCTTAAACAAGTCAAAGAATATAAGTCTTTAATATTAAATTGACTTTAACATCTTAAAGTAGACAAATAATTTAAAGTTGAAATATTAGATTTTAAAGGCCGGTTTCCGAGCAACATTTAACCATTTGTTAGTTATTAGTTCGATAACTTCATGAAATTTGTTTCCGAAATACGTAACTTTTACTCTGTTAAAAATCTAGACAACCTAACATTAATGATACACTAGGAAATTATAAAATTAATAAAGACTTCAGCAACCCTTTATATTCGACAAAATTTAAGGTATTTCAGTTAACGCCTAGTTTCGTAAGTGTTAAATAAAGCCTAATACTAACATTAAACTTTCGACATTCTGTTACATCGAACTCAATAGCGCGTGTATAATTTGTGAACCACTTCATTGGTCACGAAGTTATTAAATTAAAACGAGTACGTTAACTATTGTACTATGATAATGGTAGATCTTAATGACGTCATCAAATGTGGGAAAAATTACTCTTCAGAGGCAATTAGATGAAATGAACCAAATACATATCTTACTTCATTCTCTAGCTAATTTCTAAACTATCGCACAAATGTTTAGTCTCTCTTTGATACCTATGAGCTTATATGGAGGTGCGCATACTATATGATTTTTAGTTGTGCAACTAAACAGTTGAATGGGCTACGAAACAATCGACAATCGCACAACAGTTGTGCGTTAAGTCAAAAACTTGATTGGTTTATTGAAAAAGGTGTACAAGTATGGAATATTTCTTCACTCGGTATACCATTACTCTTTTAGTTCAATGTTGCAGGAATTGATCACTTTTAACATCAGGTTTGTTTTTTTGTCCATCGATAAAGAAACAATTGCTGATAAATATGAAAATTTACCAAATAAGTATGTCCGAGGATTTGTGAGACGTAATTTTCAAGTAACGAGCTTTTTTGTTTTATCAACAAGGTTTTACATTACGTAAAAATACATTATTGAACAGATTATAAAATTAATGATTGTTTTGCCCGCATGATGGGAGGGTAATGTCCATTACCCATGAGGTGTCATTTAATTGGAGTTCTTCACCGGTAGAATTAGTTAGTTACAATGAAAAGTAATCCCATGACTCCACAGCTGTACCTCCTCTTTGAAAAAATCATGTTGTTGAACATGTTTTGACAGTGCAAACATTCCTTTCACTTGTCTACAGCGTGGAGGCGAATGACATCCACTTCTTCACGTTCCGACGTCGACTCGGAATGAAGTGTGGTTTATACACGCGACATGCGTGCCGCAAGGAAATGACGATTTTAAACTAAACTACACCAACGTATAAAAACAAATATACTACCGTAGTCAGAGTTACTTATTGATCACTTACAACCCTTAGTATACATTTTTTATTGTTAAATTACACTACAGTGGATATTTAACGAGTAATGAATATTTACAAGTAATTTAATAAAAATGTTTATATTTCATTTCCATTATAATTTTACTGACCTTTCGTCGATGAAAGAACGCCTACAAGAAACTCATTTTCTTTGATTAGTCTTAGCTTTTATTCTGAATAAATATTATTCACTGATAGCATTGTGATAGTCAAAGATTCTGTAAAACGCGATTGGATCATTCTCAAATAACAGACGACCAAATTAACTTGGATCTTACGTAATAAGAGTCAGAGTACAACTGACAGATTATTACTAACTGGATGTGTAATTAAGGTGTAGGATGCTTTGGCGTCGTACCCGTTGTTCCGAGAACACAATACCTGGATGTAATTGTAAACCAGGCCGGGCATTGTCTATGCTTTATATTCGAAGGGAAGACATGTTGAACCGTTTATTCGAATTGAAATATGGTACTGAAACATTCCTAAAAAAACCTGTCACATCATTGAGTTTTAATAAACTTAAACGAATAATGGGATACTATCAGTCATTGATACGAAAGATGAAAGCTTTTAATTCAGAAGGATTAGTAGGTTTTAGGTATTTTAATTTGTTTCACCATAAATCATCGATTTGGATTATTTCAAATTTATACATTTCAATAGGTTCTTTTGTTAAGTGTAGTCTAATTGTAGGTATTGTTGATTACGTTTGTACACATTTTCCCCCATCCGTTTATCCTCATAAATCCCTTTAAAATGTATTACTTTCCTGCTATTAAAATAAAACTAATAAGCAAATAAATTAATTACGTTTCTGATTGTGTTACATTGAATTAGAAAAATATGTGTGAACTTGATTTTAGATAAAAGTTTGATTTAATATGAACACTAAATTTAATAAATAAACAGTACTGATATATGTGTATTTTCCATTGCTAAAATCGTCAGATATTAAAGCTTACTTAACATGCAAACTATAAAGTTTAATGCTTAATGTAAATACGTACTGAGATAAGAAGGCGAGTAAGGCGTGAGTGCGAGCTTCCTTTCCTTAGGCGGCGTGCTGTACACGAACGCATGGTTGACGCAGCCGTGACTCTGAGTAACACTTAACTCACTCTCAGATCCTCTCCTCGTGCGCGGCGGCACACTCGCCTCCGTCATCGACTTCGCAGACTCAGATTTACCAACGATCTTCAATTTCTTCTTCGCTTTATCCTTAATTGGAGAATGTATATGCAGTATCGCCGCGGCTTTCGGTGGTACCTTCTGCGGCGGCAGCAATTCCTTCGCAGAGACACTTTTTTGTTTTTTATTTAAAAATATATCACTGAATTTCGCTTTTTCCACTTTCCTATGCTGCTGCGGCTTCAGCGTGAGATCTATGTTGCCGCTCTTTCGCCTCTGTTTAGCCACTTCCGGCTTCCTTTTCGCCATTATCGGTGTTTTCGATCTGTAAGTACCCTCTACACCCGTGTAAGCGATAGTATTGTCGCCGTCGCACCAAATGTTCTTGGAGAATATATCTTCCGATTGTTCGCCGTCCTTAGAGGACCGCCAGCGGTTGCCAATCAATCGTAAGGAAGCGCGGACGGATCGGGTCCTTCGCA
Source organism: Papilio helenus (assembly GCA_026546675.1). Lineage (NCBI taxonomy): Eukaryota > Metazoa > Arthropoda > Insecta > Lepidoptera > Papilionidae > Papilio > Papilio helenus. The sequence continues at coordinate 1,449,819 of JAOCNA010000012.1, read as the reverse complement.
AGCCTCCTTGTTCTCTCTTGAGCTTATCGAGGAGCATCTCCATAGCCCTGCGAGGGGGGATGCGCGGGCCGTGGGCATGGCACGTCACTGTTCGACTACGCGCACGCTATTCACTACAACTATAGTTACGTGAGTCGATGTTTCCGACGTTCACTCGAAGCGGCGTCGGTCGGTCGAATGCTGTTTGTAGTTTACAACAATTCGACAACTATCAGCTGTGCACCGGCGACGCCCGACAACTATCCTGTCGCAACCGCGGTCCTCAAATCGACTGCTCCCATTCGCACAATCTTAACATTTGATAAGATACGTATTCTGATACGTGTGTTTAAAGATCGTACATGTCAGCGACTCTGTGATTTGTATCGTGACGTAGAACAATGATAAACGCAAAGGAGGCATTTTAAATAGTGATTCCGTGCACTGGTTTCGTTTAGTAGCGTACTGGGTTCTGTTTCGCAATCGCATGGACAATGTTGAGTGGTGATTTACACAGTAATTTGTGTTTACGCGGGGCTGTCTCAGTCACTTTGATCAAAGTTTACCTCGATCATTATAGGTATAGTTTAATTATACACAGTTTAAGTGTTGCTGTGAGGTCAACGTGAATTGTTTAAGAGCATATTGTGTACAAAATAAATGTGCAATTTTTTTCACATCACAATTCTCTACGTAACGGTTACCGTATGTTCAATGTTAAAAAATGTCTTCACTTGCAAAATACGGACAAAGACTTATTTAATTTAAATAATTAACCTAGTTTGTGAGAATTGTTATCATTATATACGCAATATGTGACAAACGGAAACTAATTACCCTAATTTAACATTTCATAGAATTGTAAAGGAGAAAGATATGTTACATACAAATATTACGACATTATTATACGATGAAATATACCAATTAAAAAGTTAAGATAAAGAAGTAAGATATTACTTTTCGTTATTTGGTCGGTCGTACATTTATTTTGTGTATAAATCTTTTTAATTTTCGTTATCAGCAACGCAAATACATCATCTTCCCTTATCGTCTCAAATACATTTTTACTAGAAGATACGACTTTCTAGATACAGTTTCTGGCATACGGTTTTAATTATTTTTTTATTCGTATTCCGGTTTTACGTGCAAGAAGTGATTGCAAATCAGCCGATGTGGGCATATCGCGTGCTAGGCGAGGAGCGCCGGCTAACGTGCCCCATTGTTTCCTCACGCAATCACCACATTTTGTATACTTTAGGGATATTCCTGTTTTTATATAATAAAGAATCGAGTAGGATTATCAGTCGCCATGTAATCGGTTAGCTATGTGTGTTGGTATTACGGTAATTTGGATAACATTGACGGAGTAATTTTGAAATAATTGTGCAATATCACTGAATTTATTTTACCTAGTAATTTTTTTTAAATATAAATGTAATTACAGCACTGATATCCGTTGCGAGTGTGATTTTTCGTTTTTCGTTTCTATTCGCGTCCTAGAAATTTTAGTCTTAAAAATGGCAACCTAACACATTATATGAGGCATCTACGAGTCTCGCGTACACAAAGAACATGCGTACGGCTTTTTGCTGCTTCAATGGGGTCACTTTGCTTTTGACTTATTAGTTTATGCCTACTGCTATAAACTTTAAAGAAGTAGGATGTCCATGTTCAATTACACTGGGAATTTACTATTTAGATACTTTTTACTAAACTTTTTGTTGTGTCCTGAATATTCCAAACGATCATAGCCACCCGTGTTAGAAGTCCGTACATTGGCCCTAGCGAGTATAAACAAAGGCGTATTACGACGTCGTATTATGGGCTGGGCGCTTTGCTAAATCTCTGGGCGCAGTGTGCGTGCAATGCGCAAATATTGCAACACTACGATTTAGCAGCTTGTGTAAGTTATGGACTCAAGCTAAAGAACAATAGTGATAATCCAACTTGATGGTCCAGTATCTGCCTGATGATCTACCAACTGCCTTGTGTACAAATACAAACGCGGACCAAAGAGTATCCGTAACTTTAGAAAATTGTCCACAAAAATCATACTTAATGTGATGCGTTATAAATTGTTACTTGTTCTATATTAAGTGTCGATAACTATATACGAGTATGTTTAGTGCAACCAGATGTGGTTTATTTTGGTGAGCAATGACGCACAGTACGTACTGCGTCAGTGCAGGCGCAATGACCGCGCCGATGCAGACTGCATGTCGGCTGGGGCCACGCCTGTCAGCCGCACGAGTCTCTTAGGGTTGATTGTCGCAAATATATCGATATCCACAACTAAGCTACAGAGGCGTCAAAAGTGCCCCAAACCGCTTCGAGAAAAAAGAGTTTGGCTCTGCTCGCCTAAGCGAGTGCACTACCTCGCCCCATTATTGGATTTCCACAACTAACAAACATCTCCAATAAATTGTTCAAGAAGTGACTAAATCGTGACAACTACAACTAACGGCCACAAATTGAGACATTTAAATATGTAATAGTTTACTCTTCAAATTCTAGTCTAGTATTACTTAACTTATGAACTATACATTTTATTAAAAATGTTGCCTATCTTTTTTATATTATCCCAGTGGAGTGAGGGCAGACTGCGTGGCGGCTGTAATAGCTTCATCCGCCCCGTCTCCCTTGTGCTCTCACTCGATTCCCGTCGTAGATATTACGAGCTGCATTTGTTCTAAAGCACAATATAATATGCCGGCTAACTCCACACAAATATAGTCTACGAGTTAATGAAGAGGGACGTGTGAAAGAAGTCTAACGACGGATATTTAATTGAAGCGTTTATAGTACTAGTTTTTATATGTTGTATCGTTAAACACTACTCGTATTTTAATTTTATTTTATATGTATATTCTTTTAAAACGTGAATCTATGAACACGCCACATTGGTTAACAGTTTTAACTGAATAGTCATTAAAATTGTGCAATTATAATAAAAACCCTCAATTATGGATCCGTTTTTCAACTTAATTTCCCAGTAATTTTTTTTTTAATTTATTGATAGACATTTTGTTCTATTGTTTTAGTAATGTGATTGTGTGAAGGAGAAATTCTGCTGTTTCATAATTTTACATGAAGCTTAATATATCGTATGTCGCAGCATTACTTGCAATTTGTTGTCAACACAATTTCTTATATGCTTTTCTATTTACCGTTAATATCATTAGAAAACGGACTAACCGTTGCCTATATAAAAACTTTAGAAGTAGAGAAAACTTACATATCGTTTACTTCATTTTATTGTATGTAATAACATTTGTATTGCTCTATATTTATTTCGACAACTATATCGATAACTATATCTACATTAAATCAAAGTTTCTAAAACAGACGAATTGAAAATCTTCTCCTTTTTTGAAGACGGTTAAAAATGCGCACCACAATGAACTCGTAAAAACACTAGTCGTCGTTTCTAACAATATAAAACCGACTAAAAGAACATAAACCTATGGTCCTAACATTAGAGCTCGTTCAGTTTATTTAAAGCAAGTCACAGGAATAGGAAAGTGTTACACTGACGCACAAGTCGACGAACGCGTTCTCACTGATTAATACGTAGGAAGTAAAAGTTGCTAATTGACTACAATAACCGCGTAATTGAATTAAAACTTCAGTAAATGTATGTATTTATTATTTAGAACAGTCTGTTGAATTTTAAAATCTTTATCTAAAACCAACTTAAAACTAGGGCATAAGATTTCTTTAATATTTTTTTTTGTCGTAAATATAAATACATATAAAAAATGTTTTGGTGATCGTGATATGTTATTTTTAGGTCAGTTGAAAGCAGGAAGTCAACTAGTCAGTTCCTCAATCTTCTCTCCATTTATATCTATCTATTCCAATTGAGTGAAGTGTCCAAATTATTGTTTTAAAATAGCATTTATATTCAACAATCGTATAGATTGTCTACCTTAGAAATGATATTAGAGAGCATTTGCATGAATAAAATGAAACATTCAACTTCAACGATCTTAACGAATCAAAGTTCATGTTAAACGATACTTTGATGTAACCTCCCAGAAGCATCGTCACAGCTGACTGGTTCTTGTCTCAACTTGCATCTGTCGGTGTATGTTACACGCATGCAGATAACATAAAACTGCGAAAGACAATTATACCTGTGCCTGTAGATCAGACAATGATAAATGCGTTTTTGCTCAGTATGACTTACTAATATACATATGTATAATCGCTAAAAAATGCTCTTTCAATTGATCACATCAGGATAATTATATGCAAATTACATAATTTGTTTTCATATATCGATTCATATTTTAATAGTGCCTTAAAGAATTCTAAATGATTCAATCGCTTGTCTTCTGACCTATGGCCATAGATATATACGACAACTTCGTTGATTGATTGTCACGAGTTTTTGGTATTCACTTTGGAATACAAAAAAACAATGAAACCGTGATCATTTCATAATGTTACATTTGTTTAATTTCACCAGAATCCGGCCACAAACCCCAGGCGAGGTGGTGGATGGATGCGGGGTATGTGCGCGCGCGGGCGGTGCCGCGGGTGAAGGCGGCGTGGCGCTGGGCGCTGAGCGAGGGTTCACCTTCGACTACGCCTTCGAGCCCAGCGCGCCGCAGGAGACCGTCTACGAGACCTGTGTGAGGAAGCTGGTGGAAGCCGCTCTCGATGGATACAATGCTACCGTGCTCGCTTATGGACAGGTGAGTTAATGATTTATGTAATTGGATCTCTTCAAATTTTATCAAAAAAAATACTCCAAGGTTTAGAACATGACTGAAATCTTCTAAGACATCCAAAGTAAAGAACTAGTTGACAGTACCTAAACGATAAATTTAAGAACATAATCTCTGATATCGTTACTTGAGATGTCAAGAATTTCAAGACCTGTAAATATTTGGAAAATTATAAGCACTGATCATAATGGTCACCTCTATGATATGTCCTACGTTATTATAAATAATATTATGCTGGATGGTGTATCTCTTTGAAGATTTGAACAACGAGAACGTGGGTATTGTAAGACGACACCATGCGGGCACAGTGAAACACTGAGCCGACAGGATGTGTTTGTGGTTACGATCATTCACTTGTCGTCTAAATTAGATAACTATGACTTTACGTAGCAATAACGTAATTTTGATGCGGGCACCTAATACTTAAATAGAATTTCCACTATCTCTTACCAAATGTACAAGTTTTTTTACCAAACTTCCATGAAACAAAATCCCAATCCGTTGTTATCCATCAGTCAATTGGTTCGCGAGGAAATTCTTATTAACCTAAAACTCTTGCGAGAACTGTCCAATTTCGGCAAATTATGATGGATAAGATCTTAATTGTTAATTAATTCACCAGTCCAAACGGTGCAATTTAGAGTACCGTTTGCCTTTGTCCGCATGTGTCCGCCGACCTTTGGCTCAGTTCCGCTGAAATAAACGCCGTGCAGTTGTTACGTCATGCTGTGTTCAGAGGTCAATAGACCAGAATTAGATGTGACTAGGTAATAATGCTAAGCAAAATTTCACCGTTTACTTGAATCTATATAAGATCCAAGAGACCTGTTTATGTCTTGATTTATTTTGCAATGCAGGTTCGGTCTTTTGACTTTGGAAGGATCCAATTCTAATAGCCAAAGGTCTAGGAATGTTCATTTTAATTGTTATATGTGAATCAGATGTACTTAACATACACGATATTCAACAAAGTTGTTTACCAGGTGTGGCGCCTGTAATTAATTCTACTTTTATAGTCAATAGCAGAACGCCAATGGAAACACAGTGTGGAACGTCTATCTCACGCATCCTATCGATTATATGTAAATACTTTAGAAGATCCTGGTTTCATTCAGTACGTGATGTAATTAACACAACATTAGCCCCCATAAAAGTCAAGGTCTAGGTCTTGTTTACAATAACTATGTAATCCTTTAACAATGAAGTTAATTTAAAATTTCTGTTACATCTTTTTTGTTTTTTATGGTGGTGTTTAATAGAGCAGTATTACATGATATCTTCAAGTTATCGTAAGGCAACTGTTTACAATATGCAGCTGTATGCAACATGACAAAAAGTGTGGTATCTCTTGCGACTAGGAGGCACATGTGAGTTCATTGACCTTCGTTCTTGTACTGTAGCCATAACAAAACTTTACTACTGTTCCGTAGTCACAACATTATGTTATTGAACTGGCTCGTCCTACGTAGGAATGTGTGTGTTCAAATCGATATTCTGTACAATAGTAGAAATATTGTTTTGCAGACCATAAATCTTAAATTAGTTAGGGTTAGGAGGTTCATTTGTTTCTAAGTTGTTATTTCTAAGCGCATGTTAACCTCAATCTGGGCCAGCTTAAATAGATGTGCAAACAATTTGAAAGCTGTTTCCACTGCTGCAACTTCTGTTTGAGAACATGTTGTCATCTCGTTCTTACAAAGAGTATGAGAAGGATAGCCATGTGTTTAATTATGTGCAATGGAAACCCACGGTAAGCAAACGCAGCATGAGCAAACCTCGGTGTCAGCTGTCAACGCGTCTCGCTTCACGCATTGTAAACAAAACTTCATACTAACGTTGTTCAGCAAATTCAATCTTATTCTCAAAGAATGCAGCATATTTTTACTTGTATTGGTTTCGTACAAATATGTATAGTGAGTTTGTTAATTATGAAACTTAAAACTGGAACATAAACAGTTATTAATTTTCATTGACTAACATGTTCTAGGCTGTTGATTTATTGATAAAAAAATTGTGTCGTATGTTAAAGTATATCCTAAGCATTGTTTCAATAACTGATCAATATCGTCGAATTACATTTATGAAATCCGTTGAAGGTCGGACAATGCATTGGCATTTGAACTTTATTCCAATAGGGTTTGGGTGGTCTTTCTTGGAATTTAACAATGTCTTTGCAATGTATTAGTCCTCCACAGAAACTTTGCCGATGGCTCTCCCTTTACAAACACAAATCGCGTCCCGCATTTATCCGCTCAGTACCGTCAGTTAACGCATGACGTCATGAGACCATGGGTAAAGCTTCTGCGTACGGGTAGTAATTTATTCAAAGGGTTAGTACGACTCACACTCGTATGGACAATTAATTATGAACATCGTGATGAGTGAGAGTCCCTTCACGTATGCAACAGACATTGCATACAAACCGAATCGCCTCTTGCATGCCAATATGTCATAACTGTAACATTTGCATAATTATACCATTACTTTAGTCCTAGCAACGGTGCTTGACACCGAATTTTAATTATGCGTATATGGTGGCCCTCAATTAAATATGTTTCAATGCACTTAGTCCATAAATTATCTATATCAGCGACTAATGAAAGTACATAATGTAAAAAGTAATATTTATTTATTAATTTTCCGTAAAAGTTGTGGAATATTAAATGACAGGATCAAAGCACGACAGCTTACTTAAGTTCTTATGCTCTATATAACGTGATTGCGAGGTTGCACAGGGCCGGACACCGGAGCTCACTTGCCGCGGGTGTTACGTTACTTGTACTTACTCGTTTTCAAACGCACCGAAGGCCACACCTGACATGTACTTCGTATTTAATTAATTCTATCAATTTATTTTACATTAATCGTAAACAGGATTATTTAAATTAGATTGTAAATGTTGTCTTTGAAGAATAGAGAACATGTCCATGTTATATTTAGTTTTAAAGTAATGTTTTTTAAAGTTTTAGGACACCTTTTATAGTGAAAGTAGTTTTTCCTAATTCCATATCAATTCTGCTATTGTAAGGATTTTAGTTTTTCTAATTTGTACTTTTTTACGTAGTGATCCTTAACTTTTTGTGATGTAATATTTTTGTACAATAATTTTTAAGAAACTTCGAATCGCTTTAAGACGGAAGTCGCTGTTTTTATCTTGGTAACCCTTGAAATGCTTTTTAAGTTAATACTTGTAACTTTTATAAATATATTTTAAGTCATTGCGGAAGTTTATTGACAGATTCTTAATTGCGATTTCGTATAAAAAACAAAGTAAAGTATTACACAAAGTGCTGAATTTTTACGCAAAATACTGAGAATTGAATTTAAGTAATTATTTAAACAGCCATTCTTTAATTGTTCTACTTATAAAAGGCAGGCAAATCCGATTTTGCTTTATTTACATGAATAATCGTATATTTTTCACAAAAATCGAACGCCAAGTTGTAAGATTACCATTTTATGTATCCTGCAAACACCATTTGCGCCATTAACCTTTATGTCGCTTTGTGGGTGGCTCTCTTAACCCGAAACATTCGTTATGTAAGTTGCAAGGATAACACGCGTTTTAGTGCCCTTTAGCTTAATGTAATGTATGCCAAGACTAAATTTAATGTGCCTTAAACTGGTATAAATTATTTATTTTATTTTTGAAACCTTAACACGCTCAGTGCCAAAACTAACCACCAAATACCAATAGTCTGCGGCATAGAACGTGTTATATCATTGTGTTTCATACTCTTTTACGTAACTACCAAAAATCACATAGAAGGAAAACTTGCGTAAAACCTATCAAGGAAAAAAGTATGAAAAACTATGACTTGCCTTTTGAGATAGGGGCAAAGAGATAAGCCCCTCATACGCATGAGTGTGGGTTACATCAAAGGATGTTTGAAAGATGCATTGCGTAGAGGGAGGTTTAAGCCTGTTGGACCTCCAAATCCAGGCCGACCGCCGTATCCTCCACCGAAACCTCCTCCTCCGAAACCACCTCCTCCGTAACCACCTCCTCCGTAACCACCACCTCCGTAGCCACCGCCGAAACCTCTATCCCCGCCGTAACCGAATTCAGATCTGTGATGATGATGGTGGTTATATGGTCGATAACCGTACTGGTCACCACCAAAGCCAAAGGATTGTGCTTGAGCGTTCGCTTCACTAAACTGAGGTGATCTTGCTACTCTGCTTCCTGAAAAAATAATTAATAAAGGCATGAACACCTAAAGCTAGGTACACACGACAAGTTCTGATAGTCTTAAATGATGAGTTGAACTGTTAAAACTAAACGTCTATAGTGGACTTAACTAATATGACGTCACCCTGAAGATTAAAATTTAATCCATACATTATATTAGGATCTAAGTTTGTGTCTAATTTTAATTTGATTTGAGAAACAAAAGTAATATTATCAGTTTAATATGAGTTTGTTATTCTGATTCGTACCTGCATGAATATTAATGAAGGAAGCGAATAGCAAAATTCCCAAAAAACAAATTCTCAGAACCATCTTGGATCTTGAAGCACAGTTGTAATAATGATATGGGTGTATTCGATTTCGTTTTATACATGACAACAAAACTACCCAGTTCTCATTTTGGTGATATAATTAGCACAATTTACGCTTTTCACGGAACATACAGACCACTTAACTTATAGAGGTATCAATGTAAATTCATATTTACTTATATTAAACGCAGAGCCCAGGATAGAGCGAGCTGACGGCGTACTGTGGACGCCCTCTGCCCAACTTCGAGGACGCAGGACAATAAGAAGAAGAACATTAAAAGAAAAGTTAGTTTTATATGAAATATATTAATTTTCTCTATTACAAGTTGTTAAGCGTAGCAATTGTTAGGAGCGTGGGGATAGATTTAAAACACTTTTCCCTTATATAGCCCGAATTTCGATCTTGTTTTCGTTATTCCTTTGTCATTTTGTTCCAAAACATATCTCTCTTACTTAATCTCAATATCTTGTCTTTATTTAAAAGCAACTAGACTATGCTTGTCCTTCTAGAGTACCTTATATTGTGTTTTGTATAAATGCAGATGTAGCATTTAAATTATAATGATTAAAGTAGTTTTGAATCACCTACCAATCCGATTCGTGTAAAATTCTCCTCAACATTATCTAAAACAGATCTTGTATCGAGCTCAGGTAGTGCCATTTTTGAATATTCATAATAGGGTGTATTTAAATTTATATCAACACCACACAGCTTGTCTTAACTGTCATAGCGTTACCATGGAAACGATCTCTTACTGACAAAGCCATAGATTATGCAAAAATCATCATCATCATCTCCTCCTACCTTATCCTACTCCCGTAGTGTCGGCGCACCGGGTTTTCGTTCTCCAAATAACTCTATCATCCGTCATCTCAGTCATCACTCCTTTCATCATGTCACCTTTCACGCAATCCATCCATCTCTTTCTAGTACCTCTACTCTTATTGAGATTATAATAATAAATTAATTCAATCTATGCAAACGGTAAACTGCAGAATTAATTACAAATTTGTTGAAAAAAAAAATGCATTCCAAAAAAACAAAGAAAACAATTTAATCAAATAAACAAAAGGTATATAAGATATACTTATTAAGATAATGATTTATTAGTTTAGATAAATTAATGTTTAGCTGATTTTTTTTATACTTAGAGATTTTCCATTCTCCGTTCATGTATTAAGGAACACTCACTGCAAATAAATAAAAACATACATAAAAAAATCCTTGAAAAATAAACTTATCTCACATTAGTAATCAGTTTAGTGAATTAAAGCGCACTCACACCTTTGACTAAACTATCGCACAACTGTTTAATCGCGCTTTTATTCCTATGAGCTTATATGGAGCGCATACTACTCGGTTTTTAGTGCAACTAAACAGTTGAATTGGCTGCGAAACAAATGACAATCGTACCGCATTTCAAGTTCAATCAATTGGTATTTTAAAATTAAAAAAACTTGTAACAAAACAAAAGCATAACACTTCAATGACGTCACAGTACTTTCACGGTCTAGCAGTTTACGTTTTAAAACATGCACCTCTCATGTAGCCCTTTTTCGTAGTCGGTACAGAATGTACTCTTGCATACATCTCTATCAGCCGTCATGAATTCACTCTCTTCTTACGTACATCTTTCATACAATCCATACATACTTTATTTTTACTTAATTGCGTATGCCAATTGTTATGTTAAAAATGTAGAAAGCCTCAAGTAGGTATAAATATCACTCTCTACTTCGACTGACACCGACATCAAAGTAATAATTGTACAATATAGACATAATAGCTACAACAAGGAGGGTCTAAGGAATTCAAGGAATTCGTTACTTCTACATCTATACATATAATAAGTTGTAGTCTGTTTGTAATATCAAAAAAAAACTCTAGAGTCCGGGAAAATGATGTATTTGCGTTGCTGATAACGAAAATCGCATTTAATTTTTTTTCTGTCTGTCTGTCTGTCTGTCCGCAAGCCGCGTTTGTTCCGGGTAATCTCCGAAACGGCTGGGCCAATTTCGACCGAACTTTCAATGAAGGGTAGCTGACATAGACGGGCATGTTATAGGCTACTTTTTTTTATCTAAATATTGCGCGGAGCTAGTTTATAATATTAGTATGCATAGATAAAGATTACCTTACTGAGAGACTGATGATGAGCTATAGGTAATATAAGCACGTGGTATGGAGTAAGCGGCCCCTTGGGTAGAGCAAGGTAGCACTGCGCGCCCACGCATATCACCAGGTGCTTCTCCACGGTGGGGGAGGATAGGCAGAACCAACAACTATCTGATATAAACATAAAAATTACCCACATGAGTCTCGAAAAACGAAAGGTATATAAAATACGTTTAAATATGTAACAAGGAGAACGTTAGTTATGAGTGTGGTACACCGGTAGAGGTAGAGGTAGAAAGAGATGGATAGAGCGTGAAAGGTGACATGATCAAGAAAGTGATGACTGAGATGACGGATGATAGTTATGAGGAGGACAAGAACCTCGCGCCGACCCTACGGGAGTAGGATAAGGAGATGATGAAAATACGTTTAAACATGCCATTTGTCAATTATGTAAAGATGAATTAAAATAAATTGTATTTAATTTAGTCAATTGTTACTTCAGTTTTTTTTTAATATTAATGTCAAGGATGAGAATATGTTTTTGATGAAACATTTTAGCAATGATAACCTTAACGGACTAAAATAAATCTTACCTGGATCAAATTCTCTTCGTTTCCGTTCAGTATCGCCACCTTTCCTTTTTCTTTTACCTTCGTCATCTTCTGCTGCATCTAAATTGTAAAAGTACTGGCCATTGCCAGAGAACTGGAAATTAAAAAATAAAACTTTTTGTACTGCATCACTAAGATAAGCTACTCTTTGGAAATTACAGCTTTTGCTTCGTTCCCGTTGCAACGCGCCTTTTAATGATAATCTATACTAATATTATAAAGAGGAAAGATTTGTAGTTTTGTGTATATTGAAATAACTCAAAAACTACTGGGGCCGATTTCAAAAATCCTTCCACCATTAAAAAGCTACATTATCAATGAGTAACATAGGCTATATTTTTTTTATTTCATGCTGGCGAAGTCGCAAGCAACAGCTAGTGACAGTTAAGACTACCACTATTTTCAGTTCAAAAACTCTTCCGCAACCATTGTCGCTAAAATGGCGAAAATTAAGTAGACACAAGATACCACTTGTCCATTCATTTATAGAGGTCAATGGAAACAAAACATGCAAAAATAGGCACGTTTTTCAACATCTTAAATGTGAAATATTGTTAGTGGCCAGTATATTATTTAGTAAAACTCTGCTACCAAAGAGGTTGAATTCAAACTTCACCGAACCTTTTTTTTACCTTAACAACTTTACCAGGCTGATGTTGCTTCATTAATTCTACGTCATACGGACAAATAGTCTCGTCTGTGGTGGCTTGTAAGAGATCTGTCATTCGCATTCTACTGATAGCTTGCAAAGAGCATGCATAAATCCATTTCTCCTTAGCCTTGTTACCTACAGGGGCTAAACCTAGAAATCTCGTCGCACACTCTCGATAATCTTGATGTATGCTTTGGTTTCTGTAACATGAGTATCATCATAAAATAAGTTTTGATTAAAATGTGGATGTGAGTACAGCAACACATTGTGTGCTAACGAAATAGGCATATATATATTAGTACTCTGGCAACATTTAGTACAGATGTGAAACTATCAAATGTTCTTTATTATAAGTTACCAAGTGAGCTAAAGACCTCTTACCTGTATGGTTGCCTTTCGTAATATTTATCTATAGAAGGTACAAAGTGATATCTTGGCTTAACATGCATCGCTAACCAAGCAATTAAATCAGACAAACGATCTTTTGCTACATCCATCTGAAAAATAAGATTAAATTATAGTTGAAGATGTTGCAAACCATACCGTGATAAATCTAAAAAAAATACCTAATAATAAATTCTTTGGACAAATTTAACTTACATTGCTCAAATGCACTATAGGTACATGTTTTATTACCTTTTGACAATCATCATTTTCAATTCCGGCCGGCCATAGAGTTGTAATAAGTACATCCACACCTCTATACTCACTCTGTCCACGGAAACAAGAGTGGTAATATGGTATTTTTAATGTAGAATTTTTAAGGACGCCTTATCGAGTGAGATCAGTCCTTCCTACGACTTCTCTCTTCTACACAATAAAAATATAATGTTTGAAATCCTTTGTTATTATACTGTTGCGAGACATTCGCATATATTAAATTAATTATAATGATTTATTTTTAGGAATATGACGCTTTAATTGTGCAAAGCGGCATTAAAGTCACCATTGACGTTTTTCTTTCTGGCAAAAAGCTAAAGGTTGTTGCAGCTGGCGGAATTTATGCCAAAAATATAGATTTGTTTGCGGCGTTGCACAGAAATATTCGAGTTATCAAGTTAGTAATTTTACTTCCACATTGATATTTATATGCATAAACACAGATAACCTGACAGACACATATTCAAACAATCGTTATTTTGAGTTGTACGTGTTTTAATTTTTCATTTTATGTATAAACGTAGATGCAATCATCTACGTTACAATCCATCTATGTCTACAGAACATTCAATTACTGAACACACTTTTAGTATGTTTTAGCATAATCTTTATTATGATTACGTACAGTTTTGTCGAAGTAGTCTAAGGTGTTATTGTTTATTTAATTTAATTTAAATCGTTTATGTTCCATACACGCGATACTGACGATTGTACAAATTTTCTATAATAAATTACTAGCTTCGCGAGTCGTTATCTTTTGTAAGCATACATAAAGTACTGTAATTTTTATAACATTGTAAACTTTACATTTACATATTTTATCAACTTATATGTTATTTGAGGCTCATCTACGTTGCATCCTAAATATATGCCCGTATGATTTTTGACCATATCAGCTATCCATTTTTCGAGCAATCATCTTAACAACATATTTACTGCCGTAGCGCGCCTCGCGGCAGCATCATAAGCGTTTGCGAGTACACATGTACGTTGATTATGGGGCTGGCGAGGCAACTGGTGGCAGCTAATCGTTCC
>JAOCNA010000012.1:1373882-1385468 GCA_026546675.1 Papilio helenus | reverse complement strand
ATCGGCTCAGTAATTTTTGAGTTATTTCAATACATACAAAAATACAAATCTTTCCTCTTTATAATATTAGTATAGATTACCTCTTGTGGGGTTTATCATCTTGTGAATCAGCGACGAATGCTTTGAGTTCGTAGTCGACGCCGCAGGGCTTGCCGGTGTCGCCGGGCGCGGGCTGCAGGGTGACGGAGGCGGGGCAGTGCGGCGGCAGCTCGAAGTAGAAGGGGTGCGCGGCGGGGCCCAGCTTGCGGACGAGCCGCTCCTGTAGCCGGGTCAGAGGACGCTTTGGGGGCGCTGTCGCGGGATAGATCTGTTTGGAGAAAGATGTTCACTGATTGAACGTAATGTTTATTAGGAAAGAAAGAAAGTCTTGTTACACAGTTTTATATTTTTTAATATTTTTTTTTATTCCTATTTAAAACAACTTTTCCAAGCCATCCAAATATCACCATTTTAGAATAGTTCATACGCCGATATGACTCTTAAGACTTAAGTAACATAAGATAATTGAACTATGTTTTACAATTGAGCCAAAAAAACTAAAATGATTAAAATGTTTTGCGGATAACATACCTACATATACATCAAATGTAGGAGGGATAACAACTTCGCAAATTGCCCACACGTTTAACAAAGTTGTTAACTGGCAAGCCCAGTCTCTGAACCTACGGGCGAGCTGTCAACACCGAGCTAACGTTGAATTGCGAACAAATGGATTTTACTCCTAATTCAGATTGGCATTTGTACGGGAAACATGCAAGAGCTTTTAGGTAAAGTAAATATTAATGTTTTCGTTAAATTAATTCGCGATGACTGTATAGTAAGAAAGATCGCAAAACAACTGCAATCTACAGAATTGCTCAAGATTTTTTTTATGATATATAAACTAGCGCTTGACTACGATCCCATCTGATGTTAAGTGGTCATTTGGTCGAAGGATGGTACGAGCTAGCTAAATTAGTACTCATTCACCCTTCTCTTGAAGGCACCCACGTTATATGATGACTCTTAAAGATGCGGTAAGACGTACGAGTAAATAGTAAGAATAGTTTGTTGACCTGTTCAGCAGCGAGGTAGAGGTCCTTGCGGAAGGTAAGACCGAGCACGTCGAGGTCCTCGCGGCCGTAGCGGAACGCGGCGAGCACGTGCCCAAACACCTTACGCTCTTTCACATATTCGGGGTCGATCAGTACCACGCCATCTATAATTATATCACGTTAATGTTATTTGCAACTGTAAATTTCAAGTTAGAATTATAGCAGCAATGAAACTGCGGAGCTGCAAAATATATGCCGCAAATAATTCATCGGATGTAGACATGTTATTGCTTTGAAATACTAAATTATCTTTCAATATAAATCACATGATTGTTTACTGGAAAAAAAGCATTAAAACATTGCAAAAACTACTAATTTTGAATAACAGCAAATTTGTTTAAAGAATTAATATGAATTACTTACCAATCGGATCTACATGTGTTATGTGGTCTACAAAGTCTCTTTTTCCTAAGTATACTGTGATCTGGAAAATAAAAAAGTTATGATTTAAAAATAATAAAGACTTAAAACAAATTCAATTATATTGAAGGAATACGCGACTGTTCTAAACGACAATAATTTAAGATATTTCCTATGGAACGGTAGCATATTACGACAGTACGATAGAATTAGGTACCAGGATAACATAGGTTTGCGTGCATTGACTCATCAGAATGGTATCGCGTGTAGACGTATCACAAACGATATTACTGTTCGATGAACCTAACTTTTACAGGGCATCAAAATATTGTATATCTGGATATAGGAACATCTAGTGGGTATTACGTGTATTCGTTTTAGTAACCTTTCCATTGGGTGAGCTCTTCTTGAAGACCCTGGTGGCCTGCCGCTGCTTGTTGCTGCCTCCGTCGTCCATGCTGCCGCGCCCTCCGCACCACTGCGTACATACAGCACTTACATATAGTATCACTCATCTTAATTACATACGATCCATCGCAACAATACTGAGAAATAGATTAATCATAATAGATAATCTTGTTTTGATGAAAATATTCCATTAATGGAAAACCCTCATGATATAAAAGATGTGCCTTCTTCTACAAGTTTTTATCAATTAAAATAGTTCTTACATAAACCCCTGTGCGGCTCCAGGGTTCGCTTTACACGACAAACCACAGCTGCGCAGCCGCGCCGCCCTGCAACAATGAACTAATGAGTAAAAAAAAAGTTCATATCTATTAAGACATCAAATATGATAAAATCCTGTCAATGACAAACACTATCATTCAATGTAACAAAGAGTTTTATGTTACAAAAGGTCAAGATGTTACAAACGGAGGAGTATCGTATTCTAGTGATCGGCCGACGGTCACGTGGTGGTAAAGTCGACCTCGTCCCGTCGCAACCCTAGATGTATAATCACCTCGTTAGAAATACGATTGTTACAGTATCAGATGTCAAATGCTACATTTACTTCAGGTCTACATTTTATTATGCGATAAATTAACGTAAAAACTGAGACATCTTGAATTGTAGGAGTATGACGTCAAATTTTGTTAGTAGCATTTAAAATGGAACTTTAGCATTTCATTCTAACGTAATATCGCATGGATAACTTCTAGATATAACGTCGCTCTCCTAGAGTGATGAAATTTGACGTGTCATGATTATTGGGAAGCCGGCGTTCCTCCCTTCCCGCTTCGTCCGTTGACACGGGATGGGATAATCACATTGCTAGTCAAGTTTGCAAGAAACACCAAGATGTTGTACAACGTGAGACATTAGCATATAACTCTTTTCCATCCCTTAAATCGTCAACCTAATTCTATAATGCGTCCTTACATCTTATTTCATAGCTCATTTAGATTTAATCAGGTTTCCTAAAACTGTGCAAAATTATCTTTACCTTAGTAATAAAATCAAAAAGAACGTAAAAACAACAGCTTACATAACGAAGTTACGTAATCTAAGTAAACAGGATAACTACTTTAGTCACATTTGTCCTTGCAATGAGTATTTTGTTTTTAAATAATAATACACAAGCGATATGTTCACAGTGAATACATTTTTAATATGTGCATAGACATGCAACGTCGTGGGACAGTCCGCAAATGTACAATGTTCATGGAACCCATACTACGAGGGGCCGACAACTCGACATCGAGTCGAATTTACTTTTTCATTTATATCTCGCTCCCTCTGATTGAACACTCGTTACCTGCCGACCCTCCAGTGATCGAAATTTTCGCACTCCCGCCTCCAGTTGCTAGCACGTTTTTACCAACTTACAAAAAAATCTTTGATCAATGCGGATGATTGATTTTAAATTGATCTTGTAGATTCTGATAAGCAGACTCAGGTTGCCTGGTTGAAAATCTTTCCGTTTTTCTACTTAAAATCTGAAGCACTTTACTTGCGCGAATATTTAGCGAAAATGACTTTTTCATTCTCCAATTTTCGTCGCAGAATTTCGAGTCCTCATCATTATGAAAGGATTTATAAAAGTTTAGCTTAATAGCTGAGCTTAAATAAAAAAAAAATGCGATATAGTTACAAACTGTAAAAGTTATTATTATTAAACGAATATAAACTAAGAGATGATTATGGTTTTAAAAATTTTTCGCAAGTCAAAAATATGTTTTAATTAAGTTCATTTTGAAGTGAAATTTTTGCTAACCTTCCAATATTTAAATTACGTAAAGTGCAATAAAACTTTATACAGCTTTATATTCTTCCATTATTGACTTTAGAAAATTTTATGTTATTAATCGCTTGCCCGGTAAACTGAATATCGATATAAAACTGCCGATAAAACTAAAAACTTCGTTCGAAATATGCTCCATCATAAAACTGAAGCACTTACCCTAACATATTTTATGCTACACACAACACATCAAATTTCTCTTATACGTTAACTCTAATCCAACATCGTTAAAGACTTCTGACGGATAAAACTCTTCGAAATATTACTTAATATTCATAAAGTAATATATTTTCCAACTATTTATACGACTTTCTAAGGATATCTAGAGATCATTTTGATATCGTTGCTTTACTGATATTAAGAAAATTTAACGATTTGATCATAAAAAAATAAATGTAGCTACAAAGTGAACGAACGTCTTCACAATAAATCATGATACATCAATCAAAGGTAAAAACAAATAAAACAGTTTGATGTCGTTTTTACTTGAACTTATTTAGACAAGCGTGATTGATTGTCTCTGTCGTCAACTATAGTTAGAAGTACAGAAGAAATCATTAGTATCCGACGTTATTGATTCCAGATCTCCCCGTAGATGGATATCTTTAACAAAAACTATTTTATAAATCTAGTTGTTTGTTATAACGACGAATGTAACAATTCAAATGTAACATAGACGATATAATCTGTATTCGCAGGCTAGTCGCTCGTGTCATTTGCATGAAAGTCCGAACAGTTCACCTGAAACAATACGTTTCAGCGAATAGATTAGAGTCGGGCGTGTCCGTGGCACGGTTTAAATTTGAAGTTAGACTGACTAGTTAGATTGTTTTATAGAATCAGGTCACTGTTATTGTTATAAAATTCATACAATAATTAATTTTCAGTTTAGGAATAATTCGGGAAGACTTTTTATTTGGCAAAAAACCGCAAGCGGACCTGTGATATTCTGAAATTGTTTTATTTCAAAGCTTAAAAAAGCCTGTTTACTTACTACATTCTAGTAACACAAATATGACGTCAGATAGCCTTGGTGTGGTCCTGTCTGGTAGAACGAATCCATTTATATACGGTAAATTAAACATAAACATGGAACAGTTTAGTAAAACCTTTGTTTGATCACTAGCGTAGACAAGTTAGTGCCACCAAAAATACGAGCAAAGAATATTTCTAAGAATAATAGAAACGCATTCGCTCCGGTATCTCGCATTCTGTTTACGTCGTTCATTATAAACGGTGTTTAGTTCCATAACTCATGAGCAACGGTCGTGCGATGTACACTCGTAAATTATTTTACGCCATATCATGGGAATTCTGGCCAGCATTACATTTGAATGGAAAACATCAACTTCACAAACATTCTTTGTACTTGGGACCGCCATAAGTCGCAAAACATTTGTCTCATCTACAAACACCTTCAACGCTCTAATTTTTTTATGATTTAAACTCTCAGACCCGCAAATTGAGTCGGTGGTGAAGATGTTAATGTACTTTAAAAATACTACCCACACAATTTATATATAAAATAGAAGGTTGAATATTAAACATTTCATTTTAAATGTCACGAGCAGAAGCAAGCGATCGAAGGGTAGTTTTCAATAACACGCTAGCGTAAACAAAGTAAAAATACTCGTATGGTTTTGTTGCCATGCGAGGTGTGGATTCGCTTCGCAGATTTACTTTACGATCTGCGGAGGCTTAGCGCTTTTACATGACATCTTTATTGAACTTTGCTACGTGTTTCTTACTTTTAGAAATGTAATAAAGGAATTTCGCTGGTGACATTTTTATTTGCAACCATATTTCGAACAATCGTAACGCCTAAGAACGAGCCTAGTAAATATGACAACAATTATACAACAGTAAGTTAAGCATAAAAAGCAAACTTCGAAATTCATTTTGAACCATTTAAAGTAGCTAATTTATTTTAGAGAGGCAAGATACACTGCAAACGTAAGGAAGCATTCTTGCAAGCTGAAGCTCGTAGAAAGACGTAATGTATTGTTGTGAGCGGAGTTTCTCAGGTCAGGTCTCATTGGAGAAGCTGGGGACAGGTGAGAGGTTGCGGAAGGGCGTCGAGAGGGCTCGACGGCGAGTGGGCCGCTAACGAGCGCGTTTACTACGTGTTAATGCCAAGGCCCGCTTTCCACTAAGCGACCAGCGCGACTACCATTCCTAAAGGATAAGGCATGTCCCATTTTTATTGGCAAGCGTGGCTGCATACAAAAAGTTGATCGCACGCGGCCAATCGTTTAGTGAAAAAGAGGTCTAAATGTCTGGAACTGCTAGGGATTGAATTTCGCGAGCTCTTCTACGCAGTCATGTGGAAAAAAGGAACATCGACGTTAAACGACGCAAAAATGTAAACGAGCATCGTTTCAGGTTTTCGTAACAAATTCATTGAATAATCTACATAATATTATAATGACAAAAAATGTGGTAAAAACCTCTTTAACAATGCGACGATGGAATAGAGTTATTATTGATTTTCATACAGATACTGAATGTAGTATATGTAGCTACGTGTAGTTATGAAAGAGAACCGTTGCTGTTTTCTATCTCTAATCTTGCATTTATAATACAAATTATGTGTTTAATGAAGTTCTAGATTTTTCTCCTAATTAAAAGAAAACTTGCACATTTCATCCAACTATACCTATATCACATTACGTCATACATTAGTTAACCATGGTAATGCATGTTCTGACATGAGCTTAACGACTGCTGAATATTTAAGAGCCGCGTAACAGACGTCCTGACTCCTGATTGTAATGATGGTGAATTAATGAAGCCCCGTGGACGGAGCGCAAACAGAGCGCTCTTTCAAATACCCCTTAAATCAGATAAAGTGAAAATATGCTTTGTAAATACGTAATGACTGCAATGATTAAAAGGTTCTTTTTGTTGCAATTTCTGGAACTAAAAGACCGAATTTGAAAGATTACGTTTGTTGATCTAACAATATTTTAAAGAAAAACAACCACGGATATAGAAATGATTATCTAAGTATGTGTTAAAATAGTTAAATTTGCATAAACCTTGATTTAGTCACATGTAATTGTTAAAAATTTAAACAAGAAGCCACGTACTTTGCGTGTAATGATGTAACAATATATTGTGGGAAAATTGTAAAATTCCAAAACAAAATATTTCTAAATACGAAACTGGTTTTACTTTGTACTAGTGAGGAAAAATAAATGACATATTGGTATCCATACAAAAGATTTCTTAACAATACAAATCTGAAGAGACTGTTAAATGTTAGATTAAAATGGGGTACAATAATGTTTTAATATTTGACAAACTCCTTTGACTATTAACAAAAACAAGATGCATGAAATTGAGATCAAAATATTCAAATGCGATTGACATGCACATTAAAATCACTAGAGATTTGGTTTGGCTTATTGCCAGGACTTTAACTTGGTTCATATCATGGTAGAGATATCATCGTTAAGGAATAAATGTAGAAGCTCAGATACTAGACATGAGTTAAAGTAGATTTAAAAAAAAAAGGGACCTTATTGATAAGCTTATAAATTGACCTTGATTGGACATCTAAATGATTTAAATCAGTCTTCTCTATTTTACTATAACTGAAGTTATTAATTAAAATTAAAACATTCATTAAGAACTAAAGTATAACAAATGGCCATACACTTTAGCTTATCGCTTATATTATTTCGCGTTAGCGATCCAATTTGAAATACGTTGGTAATAAGCATTACCATTTCAACGAATCGTTAAATTAAAATTCACAGAGTAATTAAGGTAATAATGGTTGGTAATAAAGCATATTTGAGGGTATCCCTGGGGAGCGGCGCGCCTCGCCGCACATTATGTCCACTATTAATTTTATCCTGGGAATTAGCGGCAGCGGTCATAGGGTTAAAGCTGGTTTAGGCTAATATTCAATGAATAGCAGACAATCTGAATAATTTAACACCTTTATTAGGCTCGCAATGACTTTGTGATTAGCACCATAGATAAAACTTTACTAAGAAAATACGAAAAATAAAACATCAATTTGTTACTAGTTATTACTTCAGCGCATAAAAATTAAATACACGTTGACTACGTAACAATCTCTTAGCTTTTAAAAGTATTTTTTCCGAGGTTTTTATTAAAATTTGCTTTGACCACATTACCGTTTATATTCATCTATAAAACTTTCGTATAGCTTTCCCCAGTAGTCCTTTATTTAATCTATTCTTGTAACTTTACACATTTCTTCTAAAGTTTTTATTGAAACTGAGTGACAGCGTTTTCCTTTTTCTTTCATAATAATGTATAAAGAAAATTGTCGTGTCTTTTTTAATCATCTCACTACATTTTAGTCAATAAAATTTGTTGTCTTACAATCTTTGTAAAAACAATATCAATATGTTTCAATACAAGTTTTCCGACAATGGAAACCCACAAATGATAGCAGAATCGGACAAACATTTCGTTATCTGTGTCAACATGTCATAAATTCAGTAAAACCTGACACAGAGCCCGCAATTTAATATCAACCGCCGTAACGACACATAACATTGTTATGGGCTTCATAAAATCCCTCAAAATATAATAGCATGGTGTTAAAACCACAAAGAATGGCGCGTAATGGCGAATTTTATTTGTGCAATCACAGTTTGCAATGCCTTAAAATGATATGGGAGATCTCGGAATGGATTTAGATTAATATAAAGCAACATTTTATATGTTTTTTATAAGCCAAGGGATCAAGCGAACTTCAAGATCATCGACGCCCATGGATATCATGAATACCAGAACTACAGATGCGTCACAGATGCGTACTGGTCTTTGGAAAGTTGAAAATTGGTAAAACCATTGCTTTCATAGATCACAAATAGTATGAAATTAGAAAAAATCTATTTGTCATTATTTAACAACACAAAATCTCTCTTCAACAGAAGCTAAACTAAACCTATGTACGAAATTTCTAATTATGGAGGACCTTTTACTTCAATAAAGATTTTACTCAGCATGTATCTGGGCCAGTCGTCAGTTTACATAACGTACAAAAAACTTTTCTTATTCCGAACTGTAAACACCTTCATTGAGAACACACAACGCACGCACAACTCGTAAAACAAATGAAAAAAGGGCAAAGCAATAACTCACACGTATGAGCAAATCAACGAATCTTTTCGTCTGTTCCTTATCGGAAACAGGTCGATAGTAATTGAATTGTGTACTGGCCTTCATGTTTTCATTTTAATTTACTTACCAAAAATGTGTAAAAACACTAAAAACATTGGACATCTTCCTTTGTAACGTTGTTTACAAATATTAAAGAAATTCTGGTTACAAATGATTTTCCGAATATGTTTAGACAATCCCAAGTATTAAATACGTGTATATTTCCTCGTTGTAAAATAAAACTGATAGAATAAAATAATCTTTAGTACTATTTCCAGTTGAATGCGAATTTACAGGGCGCGGTTGCAAACCGGCTAACTTGAATAACGACTAGGAGCAGAGAGCGTGTTAAATCTTCATACTAGAAAGCATTTATCTGTTGAACTAGAAAACGTTTGAAACTACCTGTTTCTACCAGTATACATTTTTCATTTATAATCTGGAAATATGTACAACATTTTAGCAAAGAAAAAGAAAATAAAACACTAAATAATTGAATTAGTGTAAGCGCGTATCCGTCGGTCTTTAAATTTTAAGAATCGTGAGCTTCCACAGCCCAAACCTTAGAACAAACTGATATTGTTATCTCAGTTTTTTTGGAAGAGAATGAAAGGGAAAAAAATATACTTTTAAACAAGAATTTCGTCAGTGGAGACCCACAGTGATGACCATGTAGAATATACATACACCTCATTATTTGATTAAATAGTGACGCATTTTCCCACGTCTTTAGTGCTATTTCCTTCCGCGAAGTGAACAGTTTGAATGAACCATTGTTCCTTGTACATGTATAACGTATAAATGCTGATAATGTGACCACTAGAGTTCCTGTTAAATCAACAAAGTTTATTATAATTGTAAACACGATATGTAGAATATTAATTTACTTGACGTAGTTAAGCAAATCTTTGTACATAACCCAAAAATTCGAGAGATTTTTTTTAACAAAGAGGATAATAAATCCGAACAAACATAATTACTTATTTAAACAACTCTAATAAACAAAAAGTACGGTCTACAAATAAAATTGCCCTCAATTTCAATAAAAGTTTAATCAAGCATTTCAAAAACAATTACAAATGGAAAGGCGAAAGAAAAATAAAAATTGAGCTCGACATTTAGTAAAGCGAACTGAGTTTAAAAGCATTTGTTTTGTTTACTTAATTTACAGCCGTTTGATGTTACCGCATTAAATAAGATCGTTGCAATTTTAATCAAATATTTGACGGAAATATTCAAAGTTTTATAAAACGTTACAAATTAGACAGAGAGATTGATTAAATCATAAAAGAAACCAAAAATTTGGCCTAAATCATACAGAAATTACACAAACTGCCACACGGGTGTCACCAAACACCTTGGGCCATCCAGAGTCGTCTAATTTTTACTTAAATGATGAGCAAGTGTACATTATTCAGATTGCTCTAAGTAAGCCATTAGCGATCATTAACCAACATAAGTACTTCTTACAGAAACAGTACCTAGAAAGAGATAGACGGATTGCGTGAAAAGTGACATGATCGAGAAGGGAGTGACGACTGAGATGACAGATGATGGAGTTATTTGGAGGACGAAAACTCGGTGTGCCGACCTTACGGGAGTAGGATAAAGTAGGGGAGATAATGAAGTACTTCTTACAGAAATATTACTACGATAAGTGTAAAGAACTCCTATATGTTAGAAAAATAAACAACACGCTATGGACAAGGACGTGAAGAACAGTGGGGCAATGGAGCGCATATCGCAACATGTGATACTACACAATGAGGTCATTTTGACGCCGCGGCGCCCAAATGTGCGCAAATGTGTACAATTAGTGTACAATCCCACGCTTTTGTTTGTTGACAGTTTCTGGATATCAAGGATTCATAAATTTAATATGATACAGAAATCTTATTGTTAACTTTTGCTGCGAAGATACGAAAAATTAGCATTATCTATATTTTATAAAACTGATATTACTATATGCTTTTGAATCTATATTACAAGTACCAATTTTGACTACATAAACTGTCTTCATAAAAAGATACGATGATATCAATATTACTTTAATGAATATATTAACTAAAGAAATAACTAAACAATAACCTATTATTATTAAAGTTATTCATAAAACATTTTTATGAATATTGTTTATATCTAAATCACATGACACGTCTAGCTCGCATCCGGTCCATTTCGCACGATATCATCCGTGAAGTGCGGACGGCGAAACACCGACTGTGGCCGATAGCACATTTCTAGGTCACCTATGATGAATATAGGGAAGTTCCTAACTAGTTTAGAGAGTGTTAGAAAAGTTTCAAATGTTTTCTCCTTTTTGGAGTGCATCATTTTAACCCGCATTAATTGCACGGTTGATTTATTTTAGGTAAAACAATATTTATCGCTTTGATAGCTTTTGAGTAAATGAACAGACAAATAACCAATTTAATCTATATTAATCTACACAGTCATAGTATTATTTTTAGTACTATCTCAATAAAAATAAATTTTAAAGAGATTAGATAATGAGATTTTTGCATTGAAGCCAACATTAAATATCGATATCAAACGAAGTAAATCACACTGAACGTTTGTAGGAAAATCTTATTGAAATGAAACATTTTCAATACGATTATGTTATCATGTGACGTCACATGTGAACAAACAGAACGCTTCAAATCTTCATCTCCTCCTACCTTATCCTACTCCCGTAGGGTCGGCGCACCGGGTTTTCGTTCTCCAAATAACTCTATCATC
>JAOCNA010000012.1:1301863-1322465 GCA_026546675.1 Papilio helenus | reverse complement strand
ATTAATACGTCTGAATGAAATATACAAAAAAAAAATGACAAGAATTCATTGAAATAAATACGAAATATTTTGTGCTATGTGTCCTCATTATGTGTTCCCTGTTATTCTAATACTTAATTAATAAAATAAACTAAAAGACATAGAATAATTGTATAAATAAATAATGTTTTTATGTGGCTATAAATGTCAATGGATGTCTAGACAGAGAGCCTAAGTTTAATCCAGTGTATTACAGTCGGCCAAGTTTAATAGTCTACGTACGGCATTGCGACAAAAATTGACGTGCTTGAAGTGTTTTTTTGACAATTTTTATGAAATAATTTAGAATAATCATTGCATTTATGGGGAAGTATTCATGATTTGTACTAGTTGTTTTTAAAATATTTTTATATAATTAAAACATCGTCTAATAAATATCACATTTAAATGAGATATTGTTGTATACATATAATTCGTGTCACAACTCTTAAAAACTAGGTTAGATAAAATGTGTCCCACATTAAAAATTAAAACCGCTCCACAGCTTCTGTTTGCATTATCTAAACAAGTAGTCGTTTATAAAAATTTAAATTTATTTTAATGAATAGTATTTTTAGGCAGGAAGTTAAACTATCATTTGATTTCAAACAAGCAATATATTTTAAAAAGATATGACTGAGCCATCCGCTGTGGCACGATTAAATTAGTCATAGAGATATACCTTATTATGTTCCAGGACTTAATTGCTAGTAGCGCCCTGGGCGAGATTTATACGCCGCTTTCTATCCGGCGCCCTGGGCGGTTGCCCAACCTCGCCCTACCCTATCATTTACTGGCTCCATAGATTCATATGACATTCAAAAGTCAAGTCCATTAGAGAGTAGGTCACAATGAAAGCATACAATTTAAGTTACCTTTCTTAGACAACTTAATACCCACGGTGTAATTAAGAATGATTACTTAATTAACTTGTGTAATTAGAGTTGATTAAATGCGTTTCGTGTCTGTGATTTGTTGAAAGTGTTTGACAAACTTGGTTTAGTTGTGTGACCTGACATTGGCGCAGGGCAAATATTTACTAAATGGGCTGTTCGCGAAACCTTTTTGCTTTATTGGAAAAGCCAGCGTGATACTGGTATACTTTTATTAAAATAAAAAAAAAAACTTTATGAAAAATTTTTATGGTCCAATACGAACGGAATGAAAATACGAAAACGGAATGTAATTGAAGCTTTGAAATCTGAATCTGGTTAGATTGAATTTTGTATTATTGTTTTGTTTATTAATGCTAGTAGGTTAATTTTCTACAGATTCTGTAGAAATTATTATTTACAATTGCACGCTTTTTAGCTAATATTTGTTACATAAAATATCTTAAGTCTATCATTTATTTAATGTTATATCCTTTGTCAGAAGCTCTATACACGGTATTGTTTCCGCCTCACATATAATCCTTAGTGTCCATTACATTCGTACAATAGTATTACGCTGGTGGATTTCATTGCAAGCCTCTGAACCGTAAATGTATAGCATTGTAATGCTATAAACATTATCTCTAAATAATCATTTTTATGTTATGCAAATGATTGAATTAATTTATACAACGGTTCGTGAACCTGAAATGAAGATGAGGTCATTTCACGTTTTAATGTCGGCTATTAAAAGACAACTTGCTTCATAAAATTTAAAACTAAAGTAGTAAAAAACACCTATTTATATAGAGCCCTATGTCTCAGGTTTGTCTTAATCAATGTCTTTGTATGTTTTGTAACATCTCTAATTGTTTAACGATCTGTTTGAGCAACTGTAAAACAAGCATGTTTTACGATTACTGTTTGTAGGCCGCCTATAAAGGCGATAAAGCGACGCTAATTGCTCGTAAAGCTGTCCTCTGACGCCTAGCCTGGTGCGTCACGATGGCGCACTAACTCTAGACGCTGAATATTAATGCGTTTGGATCGATATCTGTGAAAAATGTAGATCTCAAATAAACTAATGGATCTAAAGACTGGATACTGAAACGTTATTTAATTATGTAACAGTATCTTAAAAGAGAAGACCACGCGTAAATTCAAAATTCTTGTCAAATTTTGATGGTTATCGGATTGTAAGCGGCGGTTACGAAGCGAAGTGTTTAAATTTTGTTTTAGTATTGCGTAATGTTATTGTTATACTGTTTTAAAAATGGCGATTTACTTTAAGTATTCTTGCCGAGTTAATAACAATAGTTTCTATGTTCTTTGCAGATGCAAACTCATTCCACCAGACGTCGAAGTGGATCGACGATGTGCGCACGGAGCGTGGTTCCGATGTGATTATTATGCTGGTCGGTAATAAGACTGATCTCTCGGACAAGCGGCAGGTGTCCACTGAGGATGGAGACCGCAAGGCGCGCGAACTCAACGTAATGTTTATTGAGACTAGTGCCAAGGCTGGATACAATGTGAAACAGGTGAGCATTAGCAAGTGATCGTCCTGATTTTGCTTATCTGCTTAGGGTGGCGTCGGATACACACAGCCTAGCCTTAGAGACCTTTTGAGTACATTTCACTAATTAAATCTTACTATTATTATAAATGCGAAAGTTCAGATCTATGGATGTTTGTTAGAGTTTCTAGCCTAAACTGCTGAACGGATCTCGATGAAATTTGGCATAGTCTGGAAGAACACAAAGGCTACTTACTTTTGTTTTTTTTTTATTTAATTCCATGCGGAGGAAGACGCGGGCAAAAGCTAGTTTACAGTGAATGACGGTTTGTGACTATCGCTGTGACTAAAGGAACGTTTTCACTAAACATTAAGGCGACACTTCACATTATAACCTTATAAATGTATTTTCCAGCTGTTCCGGCGAGTAGCAGCCGCCCTCCCTGGGATGGATTCAGCGGAGAACAAGCCTCCAGAAGACAGTATCCTTTTTACATACCACTTGTTTACACACAGCGTCATACACAAGCCATACAAACTCCTCCCATACATCACCTGCGCCATACACGCACTTGAACACTTATATACGTAACTGTTTATGTATTGGACTTGTAACCGCTATATTATATACGAAATAACGGCTAATGGACGTTCGCGGAGTGTTTTTATGAACGGATGTGTTTAATAGTTTTTTCCAGTGTAAGATTAGTAATGAGGTACTAGATGAAAATGAAGACTACATACAAACTAACAAAACATATTTTTATACTATAACTAATTTTTTTGCGGTAAATAATCGGAATTTTAAAATTTATATTAGTATTCGTAAAATGATTGTGTTAAATGAAAACTTATTTCAGTCTTAATAAGATAAAGGAATTAACCTAAAAAGATCTCCATCCATTTGATTTTTTTACATGTTTTGTATTTTGTTTAAATACGACTTTCTCTTTGCTAATCTTACACTCGTTGTGTTGGTATCGCGCTGCGCCAGTGGCGCCCCCGCAGCGCGTGGTCGGTGGTGGTAATGCGTGTTAACATCTATGTTGTAAGTAAAACTTAACATTACTAATATCTTCCCGTACTTGTAAACATTGCCTTTATTTCAGTCTATACCTTCATTTGCTTATTTAATTTATATATTGCTGGGTAGAATTAGTGTATCTTAGTTCCAAAGTACATGTAAATTTATGGTCGTTTTCACCAACCATCCAATAAATTAAAAAAAATATTTAAAAAACTTAAATCTTTAAGCGATATTTAAGGGACCTTAGTAACAATTTCGTTTTCATATACGTTTAAATGGCACCTAAGATAATTTTGCTTTATATTTTGGGAGGCCTTTAACCAACCAGATCTATCTACGAATACTTTAGGGACTGGTTGGTGAAAATGCCCATTAATACATGTTTTTTCGTTTGTTTTGGAAGTGGAAATTAATTATTATTGTTATAGTTAACACGAAGTTACACTTCTTAGTTGGACTAAGTTACAAAGAAGTGTAATTTTCAGGAACCATTTTTAAGTGCTTTATAACTGTCTTCCTTTAGTGCTTGGTATGATCTTAACAAAGGTTATTATCTTTTGCATGGCACAACGTTAATTAGTATATAATAAACACATCATCGAAACATACTTAAATAAGGCTTAAAAAGCCTTCATTTCATTATCTGTTCACTTTTGTATACACTGTCTAAGATGCGGCGATAAAGTTATTAACATTATTTGAACTGCACTTGAAATAAAAGATTAATTTTAATTCTAAATATGCATAGTATGCAATAATATTTAATACATCGGTTTAAGATAATAGACTTTTTTTTTAATAAAAAATAGTACATCTTTACTAACAATATAAAGAGGATATATTTGTACGTTTAAAAACTAGTGTGCCGTTAAAAAAAATCTTTCGCCAATAGAAAGCGAGTTTTACAGTAGCACGCAATATTACTAGATTTTTTTTAATTCCGCGCGAAATCGCGGGCAACAGCTAGTTAGTTATAATTCCGTATCTTGGGCAGTGTGAATCCATTTTCGTCCATTCTTTATTAGAAGTATATTCCTTAATGCTGCGTAGTGCACGAGGTGATCCTGCGCCAGGCGCCCGGCGACAGCAAGGAGCCCGACAGTGGCTGCGCCTGCTAGCTCCCGGGAGTCCGCCCTCGCCCTCCGCCCTCCGCCCTCCGCCCTACTGCTGCTCAGTGCTTCCCGACCTGCACCACAGGAACACTGAAGTATCAATAAGCAATATTAAATCCGACGTAAAGAGTTATAACTCGTATAAAATCAAATACAATTTCATTTTAAACATTTTACAGGTCATGTAAGTCATAAACAATCGATATTCTGTAAAGATTAACTACAAACAACCAAATTGTATACAGTAGTACAGTACAGTACACTATAGTACAGTACACTACTGTATAGTACAGTACACTATAATACAGTATAGTACAGTACACTATAGTACAGTACATTACTGTATAGTACAGTACACTATTGTACAGTACAGTATTAATTAAATAAGTTGAAAGAGAGCCGAAACGTTTTAGCCAAAAAATTCCTAACACTAAAGATATAATTCTTTACGTCGGAAAATTCGAGATCTCTAGAAATGCTGTATTTTGAAATTAATTCAGTCATGGTAACGATTTTAGAGAATTTTTAAGTTTCTGTGAATTCTTTTTGTGAGTCCGAAGGTTGGGAACCTCTGAAGGCAACTACGGATTACATCGTAACAGGGACTATGTTACCTATATCTTGGCGTTGTGAGAAAGGAAATTGGAACGTTTTGCGATTGTCTTAGCGTTCAAAATCGCTCAACCATCTTGATAGATTATATCAAATAATGAAATGGTGTAATCAATAGTGTGTTTGTCGCCTTAAATACGAGGAAATATGTTTGATTGTAACTGTTTTTTTAAAATAGAATATGTATTTTTGAATGTTTTGGCTGTACGAATGGTTATACTTTTTAATTTGACAATTTCTTTAAGTTCGTATAACAAAATTTGGCGTGTAATATCGTGTTTGGTTTTGTAAATTATTTTGAGGTTATGTTATCATTGTTTAAGGCGACAAAACGGATCTGATAATACCTAAATGCGCTTCTGTCTGCCTTAGTGATATTAGTTGGTAGTGTACTTTCAGTTGACAATTACGACATTGTACGTTGGAAAACATTAAAACTAATTAAACAAAGAAAAACGTATGATTTGAAGTTAGAGTAAACTAACTGTTGACTAATAAATTAAAAATAGTGAAAAAAATAAAAAAAAAACATTTTTTTTAAACATACAAGCATATTTTAAATGGTTTTACCAACGTACAAAATTCTATATACGTCACTTATTCGCTTTCCGTGTGATGTGTTCGTTTTAGGTCTACAAGACTGAGCTTTATGTCTTAGAATTTAATACATTCTAACTACGAGAGAATGAATAAGGAATTACATACACGGATTGCAACTAGCAGCGTTGGCCATACACAGACCGGGGAAAAATACCGGTATGCCGCTTGAATACTTATTGTAGCAGTCCGCGTATGGTAGCTTTAAGGCGTTAGTTGTAAAACGCTAATATGTCAATTGAATAAAGCAATATGTACACTTACGACACTAGGTTTTACGAACAAGGCGATATTACATCGTACGTTATAACCATTTCTTAGAATCAATGAGACGCTTTTGATGAAATTAAAAAAAAATGTGTAAATTTAAGAGCTGTTTTCGTCAGTGTTTTGGGAGATGAGCGCCAAGCGTTTAACAGTTGTGTTGTATATAGCACGCGTCTGTATGGACCTCTATACATAAAACTACTAAAAACTACCAAATTCTACAATTTTTTTTGATGATATATAATCACAGCTTACAATGGAGGTCCAGCAGTAATAGTATGTTAAGTATTATTTATTACTTTAGTGCTTAAGGCAAAAAATCTTATGACTAATAATCAAACTTTTTTCTATTAGTGATATTTTCACCGCTAGCCTTCTGACATATATATTATGTAATTTACATATGTATTGATGCGTCATTCCAGCGAGCTTTTATCTATTCGGTAATATTAGGACATGGGCGTTGCAGATTTTAAAGAGATTCTTAATATAGATTTATTGTTTATATTGTGATTTAATATATGTTTTTTTTTCCTTAGAATTTATGAACCTTTAGTAATATTTCCAAACGATGAGCAATATTTCATGAATTCCAAGTTTATTTATGTTTTTTTGTAATACTTTAAGTAATATATGAATTTGCTGACCGTATAAGTAGACTTTTGTGTACCGTACTTGGCAGATGATTGAAGATTTTACCTTTTTAGTAGATTATGTCTGCTCGATTTGATAATCTCCACGTTGACATGTGTAAATAGCAAGTACCTCACGCTGATTATGATTCAAATAAAAACTTAAAACACTAAAACATGGTTTCCTTTTATCTACCGTTTTATAACCTTGTTTTGATGCTAAATTCGTTTGATAGTACTTCCCATAGTAATTTTCAAATTCACTTATTTAAAAGTACACCTTAGGGTGCGTTCTGATATAGCAAAAGCAGTCTGATATGGGTTTTAGTTATACTGTTATATTAATTTAAATAATTTACAATAACATCCTTAACCCAGCGTGTGTAGCCGTGGACCTGCAGACGCAGTCTCCGATGGGCTCCGAGCAGGAAGGCAGCGAGAGTGGGTGCGTGTGCTGAGCGCCTCCCCCCGCGCCGCCCGCACCCCGCACTACGCTTCACCCCAACCCCCGTCGACATACGCACCCCATACGCGATCTCCGTACATCACAGCTAACGTAAATCATAAGGTTTTCCGCTGTGTCGAAGTTACTTAGAGCTTTATACACACTACGTATAATTTTAACGCCTAGAACTATTTTTGTTGTGTTATTAAACGGGCAACAATAATTAGGGAAAACATTTATAATGATGGATTTGCCTTGTTTTTTGCCTGCGATGATAGCAAAAAGGACGCTCGTTTGCCGAATATCTTTACGTGGTGTGTATAGGCCCTTATACGTGTGCGTAAATAATTTTATTTCGCGCCAATTAGTTCTTTATAACAAACTTCTAAGTGTATGTCGCATAGTTGGTGTAGAAATAAGGCGCACTTCCGAAAACCCTGTTTGCTATGTCTTTGTCTTGGATTAGAGTTATATCTTAGTTGAATAATTGTAGAATATACTCTTTACATTACACAATTACAGATCGGATTGTTTACACTGTTATTTCCATACGTCATGGAGGTTAGAAAGATGTTTTGCATATCTATGTCACAAACATGAAACGGTTACTATCTGATCTCGTATGTATTACAGTATTAAGTAGATTGACTGCAAGTAGGAAAGTAATTCTAAATCTCTTCTATTTCGATTCTTGTTAAATTTAGCACAATTTTTGATAGTATCTATAGAAATATCGGACTGAACTTACACTTTTAGTTGAACTAATGACCCGTGGAATTTATATGTAAATCATTATTTACGACCGAATTGTGCCTAATTGCAAATACAATGTTTTGTACCCAATTGATAAAAATACAATGGCCGCTACACACTAAACATATTTAGGCTAACTAATCTTTGAAATGTATGAATACCGGCTAATCTTAAATAATTTTAAACCTACAAGTCAACCGTAGAAAGAATACGTGCGGTTTGGTCGTAGATATTTGTGTGATGCCGCATGGTTATGTGCCGTCACACAACTACGTGTTGAATATTCGTGTGTAACAAGCAATGTTTCAATTTTAATATTCTTATTGTTTGCGTCTTTAAGTTAATACCAATATTGTATTACGATATTTATGTGGTTTTCTCCAATGATTTTGCTTACCAGTATTATTGATTCATTAATTCTTGTGATTGGAGCGGTTCGAGTTCTTAAGGTTCGTGGAATGTCTAAGGAGTGCTAATTGGTGCAGGTGTACCGGATAACGCACCATTTGATTGCGCATATACACGGCGTTGTACGGGTTACAATGTAAACGGCGTTGTTTATTCTCATATTGACGTAGAAGTTTAGGTAATACTTAAGACTGGGTATGATATATTAATGACTTCACGGGCAAGGAATAGAGGGGAGCAAGGTTGCGCGGCGATTTTATTTAGTTTTTTAAACAAAAGGCGATTAAAAGATAATGTACATCAGGAGAATGTTTTATATTTCAATGGCTCTGACGTAAATAATCGTATCTCTTGATTTTGATGAAAATCTTTAGCTTTTTTCTATTTTTTTTTTCTTATTCAATACCTAAAATAACTTTGTTAGAGTAACAATTAAATTAAATGATGGTAATTAAGTTTTTGTCTTTGTTGTTATGCGTAATCGTAAATTCTGTTTTGTGGAATTTACCTTAATTTGCTTTTTAAAGATCGATTATTTACGTGGGAATCATTAAATTATACATTTCCCTTATAAGAGAATTACTTTTTATAAGGGGATATTATATTCCTTAAATATAGCTTGCCGTGTTTATAATTTTTTCATTTTGTTATATTCTCTTTGTATTATTTTGATTTAAGGGTAAAGCACGTCCTGTGTGATATAACATTAGTTACATTGTAAGCAATTTAATTGACCTGAGTTATGTAATAGATGTAAACAAAAGAAACACGTGAAACTTGAATTCTAAACAATTTTTATAATTATTGCAGATTAATTCAAAGAAACAAACATAAGTGGTCTATGTGTTCTTCCAGACTATCCTCTACATCCATGCAAAAATTCATCGAGATCTGTACAGCAGTTTCGGCTACAAACTCTAATAAGCATCCATCCATCTATCCATCTAAACTTTTGCATTTATAATATTAGTATGATTGCTTCTAAGTCAAGTTTTTCTACACCACAACATACACTCTGTTCTGAAAATTCAACTCTTCAGTTAAAACTGTGCGTTGCGAAGGCATAAATAGTTATCTTCAACTGTTCAGCCTACAGTTGAGTTTATGTTCGGTTAGATCCAGTACCAGCGTTAGAGTACTGTGAGGTGTGTTGACCGCCCAGGGCGCCAGTCATGAAGGGGCGTCACAGGCGACATGGTTTATATTACAGTTAAGGGGCACCGTATAAATCTCGCCCAGGGCTCCGGGAAAATATATACATTCGTCAAAAGATAAGTTTGCTCTGTTCGACGAAAATAGCTTAGATTAGATAAATGAAAAAAAAAATCTTCCTTTACTGATGTTTGGCGCCAAAACGATGTCTTCAACATCGTTTTAATGGAACAGATAATTAAAGTTTTGAAAAAACGGCAACGCCTTCTATAACCGCTTAATCTTTGATTTTATTTTATTCCTACTTACAACCCCCAAGTACTAAACGTGTAGAGGGCAAACCTGTTTTTGTTACCTGATAAGTTCATTATTCCCTGGATATTTAAATAAATTAAGTGAGGTCCAGAGAGGAAAATAAGCATTGGTAGACTAAATAAATAGTGGGATAATGTCTTAATTAAAAGAATTTAACAATTAACAGGGATAGAAATGTTTTTAGATTTTCCTTTTTTTTTACTATTAGCAATTAATGGAGAAAACAAAAAAGTATAATTAATTGAAAAAGAACATACAGAAATAAAAGAAATCATTAATTTAATGTATGGTTATGTACAATTTGTAAATTTATTCGTTTACTTACCAAAAATCACCGCTGCATATTGTCTCAGAACTTCCGATTTGGGGGAAAACAAAAACTTCCGAAATAACAACATTTTTTGAATTAAACATAAAACCTTTTTACACTCAATAATTTAAAAAAAAGTGCACTTGAGAAACTCTTCTTTTTAATTTTGTTTTTTATACAAATTTATATTTCCAGCCAGTACGAAATTTTTACGAGCGACACTTCTGCACGCAGCAAACGTTATTCAACATTGCAACAGACTCGGCTAAGGTCCTTTCACTTCTACCGTAAGTTTGCACTGTCAAAACCCACATATAAAAATTCTGATATCTCATTTATTTCAAAGAGAATGAGTGGGACAGCATTTTATTTTTACACGAGTGAACACGCACGGTTATATTGATACATTGACAATGAGCATCACACGTTTCTTAAACGGCAATCAAACTATGACATAAGTTATTAAATTAGAATTACTGCTATATAAGTTACAATTCTGAGTTGAGTACAAACTTGTTTGACGGCCAAATAATCTTGGCCGTACTTGACATTTAACCTTTCCTCAAATCGTATTTGAAACCTTCAAAAGAAGACGGGTTACCTACCTTATTGTTTTTTTAATAACTAGCTCAGACTACGCCTACTGAAATTTGTAGAGGAAAAATTTAATAATTTTGTTTGATTTGGATATACTGAAAAACTCCTGAATTGAAATTAAGAATTAAGAAAAGATTCACTTAGAACTAGGTAGTTAAAATTAAAATGTATTTTTAAACGAAACAAACTATATTGTCCGCAATTTTAAATATAGACGTGTTTATTAGTTGACGAGTAATAAAAATTATTATTACTGTTGATACGCGCAATATGTCACGAGAAAAAATACATTTCTTTGATCAATATTTTTATAACATGATGTACATTTTACAATGCGATATCTTCACCTTTTCATTCCAAGGTCGTTAGTTAAGCCATAGTATGAACCCAATACAATTAATAAGTGTGGATTACACTTACACAACGTACGCAAGAACGATATTCAGTTTTAGAGCAATAGGCTAATCACTAATTCAAATATTTCAGAAATGTGTGTCAATGCCATTTCATATTAACTTGGTTAGGTTAACTATTGCTAAACTGATAATTATTGTTAATCGTCAATCGTAAAAACAAAAAAATATTGTTAAACTATGTATCAAGATATAGTTTATCTCGTAAGTACATAAAAGATTATGTAACAATATTATTTTCAAGAAAAATATCAGATATTGAACATAAAATGTCTTGAATTATTGGTGTAATTAAAAAAGTCTTCAACATATACGTTTGAATTTGGTGCTCTTTTTGAACGCACACTTCCGGCCACTACCGCGCAAAAACGAGCCCTTACACAAAGTGGAGGGAAATGATTTGGTTCTTCACATAAAAAATAAGAACTACACAAGTTTCAGTATTTGGATTGAAATAAATTGTTATTAAGTTAAAACTGTTATCATAATTAAATTAATCCATGTTCGCAAATGAAAAACAATTTTTAAACGTTGCCGTCAACTGTCAATATACCAGATGTCAAATTTTGGTGTTTAATGTTTATGTTTATTGTGATTCTTTAAAAAATTTAAGAACATTAAATACGACCATAATTACTCTCAAAATGGATGATGATGATTACTGGAATACCAGTGAAACAAAGGCTAAAGCGTTTAGTTTCGACGACGATGTAGTAAGTGAAGTTGATTCAAAACTTATTATGAAAGTAAATAAGTAAATTTATACGCAATGTATATTTATTCAGCTTTCTCCACAAGAGATATTAGCCATTGGACAGAAGCCGTATTCAGGATCTGGCGGAGAAGGAATACTCAATTCAAATATAAGCAATATTAAACCAGCTTTAGTACCAATATCTAGTTTAGTATCATCCAAGATCTTGGATCTACGTGAGTTTCACATTTTCATTCAAACATTAACGGATTTCTCTGAAATTGGACAAGGATAACATAGTTTGGATGAACTCATAGTCTACTACTTAAAGCTTTTTTCATCCTGTGCACACACAATTGCGGGCAGCTAGTCTATCTACACTTATTTATACTAATATTATAAAGAGGTACGATTTCTATATTTGTATGTATTGAAATAACTCAAAAACTACTGGGCCGATTTCAAAATTTCTTTCACCATTAAAAAGCTACATTATCAGTGAGTAACATAGGCTATATTTTTTAAATTTCACAATGACGAAGTCGCGTGCAACAGCTAGTATTTATGTCAAAAGCGTCATCGTCAGACTGTGTCAGTCAACTGCTAGACATAGGTTAAATATCAACCATAGAATGGCATACATCACACTGCATCAAATAATGATCCGCACTAGCTGAAAAGCATGTTTACAATTTTCATTCAACAGTGGTACTCGCACAATCCGGGAAGGATATTAAACATAAATCTGAGCCAGAAGAAACAGTTGCTATAACCTTAAAAAGACTTGTTCTTGGACGTAGTTGTGCATTACATGTACACAGAAGTCTTAAAAGTAAAACTGAATTGTTAGACGGAGCGGTTGCTATTGGAGATGGTAATGCCATACTTACTGTGAGTATCATCTTACTAATATAAATGTTTAAGTTTAGATGGATGGATGTTACGAAGTAACTACTAAATTGCTGAACAGATCTCCATGAAATTTGGCAAAGAACACATAGGCTACTTAACCATTTTTTTTAAATTCCGTGGGGATGGAGTCAGGTGAAACAGGTAGTAATATTATAAATGCAAAAGTTTGTATGAATGGATGTTTGTAACTACATATCTAGAAAATGGCTTAAAGAAATATAATGAAATTTAGTACAGATAGTAGTCTGGAAAAATAGTCCACTTACTAAGTTTTAAGTTGCAAGTAAAAGCTAATATAAAATGAACCAACTTATTTCTGATCTATTCATATTTTATTGCTGTTTCAACTTTTTTTCAACATGAACATAGTATGGTCTTTCACTCAAGGGCGGATCCAGCTTTGGCGCCAGGGGGGTCACATAGTCGTGGTCAAGGAAAAGTTTATTATGTATTCGATAAAAATATTTAATGAACCATTTTATATGCATTTACAAATTCCTCAATAGACATTACAACATTTAAATAGTAGGTACTAGATTTAATTGTAACGGAGATATTTGTGTGTATAATATTTTGTTAAAATAATAGATTTTTAGTCAAAAATGTTCCTTTGTTAAATAGGAACAATCGTTTTAGAGATTAATAAACTCGAAATTCAAAATACGGACTTATTTTAAAACATCGAATGCAATTTGATATCAGATGGATCTGTCTCATTGTTGGTGCTCCTATTTATAAAGTAATGTCCAAAGGGCGTGTACGGCGCCGCGTGGTCGTGCGGGTCACAACGGATTCCATCAGGCGTGCTTGAAGGATTTTAATTACGTCGCGCCGAGGTGAACGTACGCGCTCCTATTATCCTAACATTTGGTTAAACAATATAGAACCTGATTGCATTAATAGATGAATATTTTCTATATTCCAATGATTATTAATTGCTTATAGCCATCACTTTTATTTTAATACATTTTTGGTGCGAACTTACTATAAACAACATCATAGATAAATTACAAATGATAATTGCCACATTTAAAATCGCAGCCAGAAAATTAAGCACCGTTATTTGCCAATAAAAATAGAACAAGAATATTTATGAATTCGAAATGCTCAACAAATCAATGAATGGAGTCTACAATGTCGTGTTTATTTTTATTAGATACCTCAACATATTCGCATGGGTTTATTGACACGACGATGACAACACTCAATAGCGTTGTTTGACTTGCTAAATAATGCAAATCAGCGAAAATTTCGCTTCAATGTGTAAAAAAACTTTCATAGTTGACCTGATTCGATTTGAACAACTGTTAATTTGAAACTCTTTCTGTTTACCACGTAAGATAGTAACGCAGCGAGTCCGTTAAAGGTAAATAATGTGTTGCGAACCTTTGTTCGGATCAGGTTGCGAGGTGCGTGGGTGAAATCGTTTTATGAGTCATTAGGGGCATGGTGGGTATGCCCAAATATTGAGATGATGGCGTGTAAGTCCAAAGATGTTTGGCAGCACATCACGGATATGGCGTCACGATGCTAAAAATAATTGCAAGTTTGAAATTAAAATTAGCATACAATAAGCGGCAGTAATGATGCAAGTTAAAACAATTTAAAGAATAAAAGTGTTAACACAAGTGTGTGTCAAAATTAATTGCTCATAAATTAAACATTATTTTATGACCATACCTTTTAACAACATACAAAAAATGTGGTGGGCGTATAAGTTTATTGTTTCACAATTACAATGACCTTGAGATGATGCGATACTGTCCTTGGCTATAAGAGTTTTAAATATAGATATTAAACTAAGTATGTGGAATGTTGCGGTGAAATAAACAACTTGATCAAATTGATTACGGGGCTACACACGCGAATGGTCTAATAAAATAGCTAATGGAACGGTACCGGTGGCGTGTGTCGCATAACGGCGCCGATCCCGCGGCTCTCACGGCCGGTGTTTTGCAACCTGCGGCATGACGCTATTTTTATTAAACGAGAATTGCGATCGCATTCCCGTAGAAATACCAAAAATCAATTAATATTCCGTGACGTTTCCTTTTATTTGCTAATTCATAAAACATTATTATTGTAAATATCGAAAGAAACTTGTGGATCAGATTTCCAGGGAAATTAAAATGTTATAAGGAAACATAGTTAATAGAACATTTTAAAATAAAATCAATAAACATTAAAAAGTAAAAATCATTTAATCAAGGCAGATCTTATGTAGTAAAGATATTATCTACGTATATGACATTACTTACACATGTTATTAGCGTTAAGTGGGAATATAACGTTACCACAATTACAAAGCAAAACGCTACCCGTCAAAAGCGTAGTGGTTCTATAAATAAATAGATAGAGTCGGAGATTACACGTACCGAGTTCTTTATAGAATTAGATGGATCGACACCGCACACTAATCATGTTCCCGACTCGAGGCCTGAAGTAATAGCCGACGGATGTATAAAGCCGAACGGATGACCGATCAAAACGTATAAGTGCCCTCGCCTTCCATTAGATTATAATGGACGACGTCGTGGTTACGTGTAAATTAACTAAGCAGCTAGGGATTTAACTCAAGAGCAATTTTTCATGCTACTGACTTTATAGTTGCAGAAACTTTGCTATAATTAGGTATAGAGGGTGCAGTAAGAAGCCAAGAATATATGTATGTGTTTTTATTTACATTCAATTACGAGTTAATTACGATGTAACCCTATTAGCTGTTTCTCATATGAATCGCGCGATGTGAAGAGTTGACTGATAAGTGAATTTATTGCCACCGCAGGCTAATTGTGAGAACTGTAATAAAATGCGGGATAAAACTCTCATGCTTGTGGACTTGCCATACGTGTAAAAAAACGCCATTGTTTCGAAAAAAAGAATAAAACGACAATGGAATAAATGTTAATAAGCTCAAATAATCGATATACAATAATAGAGTTAACCTAATTAATTTAAAAAAAAACTGCCGTATGTAAGTAATCTGTAATCATGTCTCTAAAATAATACGTAAATGTGAAATATCAGCAACTGCAATAAAACAAAGTTATAAAAAGTTTGAGTTCATTGAACCTGAGTATATTTACCACTTCTATGACTTCATTGTTATCGTCATACTTGCGTGAGAGTTACTTTTCAAAATCGATGCATCACTAAACAATAGCCCATTTCCTAGAAATCAAATTGGAAATTAGAAAAAAGTTTTTCGATCGTCCTCAATTGATTTTTTGCGACGTGTTTCATTCACATAGTAATTACTACTTTGATTAGTTGGACAGCAAACGCCAGACAAAAAACAGCAATATACAATGGATATAAGGAGCTTGTTTTAAAGATGGTATTTTCAACATAAGCTATTTATATTCAATGCTGCTTTCGTAAGCGAAAACAATTTCCGGACTTGTAAATCAAAAGATTTAGCTTTCATTTGCTTTTATATGCTGAATTTACTAAAAACCGTTACGAAAAATTATCTTATAAAAACGTTAACTAACTAAAACATCAATAAAAAACAACGGTTACCTTTAATTTCGAATTACATTTGTGGAAACTCTAGCGTAACGGTTGTCAAAAGTTACGTTCGTTATAACTTTTTTCTTATCGCCGTATTTGGATAAAGAGGGAAGCTTTTTAAGAGCATTTTTCAAATTACAGTAGCAATTTAACAAATTAAATGATCATTGAACTTGGTTTAATTTTTAGAGGATTGCGACATTCGTGGAAGTAGCTGCGCCTTGGCTTAGCATAGCTACGTGTCACGTCCCGGCCGCGGAATTCGGTTGCGGCGAGCACGCGCGTGACCGCAGCCCGAAACGCACGATCCGCAAATTAGTCAGAAGCTTCTTATGTTCTCGTAAGATGACTTGTGGTGAAACTTGCTGCCACTACCGACGCACTTCAATTATAGAAAATCAGTATGTGACCTAAATATATGCAGCGCACCTCAATGTGGTGTCGACACGGAATGCCATTTGCAGCGCCCGCTACTCGTACCGCAATGGATGTCTATTTTCGTACATACATATGTAAACACCTCTTTAATTTTAAGTCTTAGTGGTCAACTAGCCAAAAATCAAATATATGGTATATAGCTTTTTTAATGTTCCTAGTTTCTACTCGGAAGTTACTACTTCTGTAGAAGAGTATATTTAAGAAAAGATTTTAGTATCTCGAAACGATTACTGAAGTAATTTACGTTGCACTATTCTATTAAAAGAGGT
The DNA here is from genome assembly GCA_026546675.1 of Papilio helenus. Taxonomy (NCBI): domain Eukaryota; kingdom Metazoa; phylum Arthropoda; class Insecta; order Lepidoptera; family Papilionidae; genus Papilio; species Papilio helenus. Next base: position 1,305,593 of record JAOCNA010000012.1, on the reverse strand, counting down.
TTAAATTTCAATTAAAGACCAATTAAAAAGAGGCTATTTAAGGTAAAGTTAATGAAGTATCCATATATTGCGGAAAAAAGTACAAGGCAAAATTCCCGGAGTCGGGTCGTGACGATTGGGGAAGCTAGTGTGTTGGGAGCGGCTGCGATTGCGGTAACGAGTGGCCGAGTGGGCGATGTACACAGATCCAATGCAAATTGAGTAGCGATTTGCGCTTGTATAAATCAGCTCGCCACCACCGTACACCACATTTCGTCAATTAACATTTATATAGCAAACGATAAATCGACGAGTTGTATCCTTTGTATTGATTTATGCACGACTGCTCTGATATAGGATGCCGATAGCTCCCACATATTGACAACACAATTTATTTAGCATCTCAAAACATGGATGAAGTTTTCAAGAATGAATAACTCCGAGAATGTGGTATCCGCCCTCAAGACATCGATGGTACCAACTAGAAAGTGAATTATAAGTCTGGAATAATTTGTTCGAGGCGACTAAGTGGCCGCGCGGGTTAAATTACAGGGAGGGTTCAGGAGAGAGCGAATTGCTTTTGAAAGGATGAGCCTTAGCTACAAATATTTCTTTAGTAACATTTTAAAATAGGATATCCAACAATAAAGTAACCATGTAAGTAAGTATTTTGTATGATATCAATTGTCTATCAACAAAAATTGACGATTGGAAGCAATTGATTTTTTTAGCATTACATAGTCATGTTTTTGTACAAACGAGTCAAAATACAAGCATTCATTTGGACTTGTTAGTTTTACTGGTCACACTATTGAGCAATAACTATCGCCGAGAGGAGCTAAGTAGTCGGAAATAACTACTTTGGAAGATAGCTGAAGCATTTAGATATGTGAATGTTGCGAGACTTTAATAATTAATGAAGCGTTCCCGTGTCGTCTAGTTATTGCCTGACATCGAGCTGAGTTTTCATTGCTAATGAGAGGACTTTGTCGGCATACGAGCGTGTTTGGACTGCAATCGCCGGTATACCTTGTGCAATGAAATACCTTGGATATTACCTTATTGAGAAAGTAACGATTGGTTTAATTTTAGAAATTGTTAATTGACTAGATTGAAGGAGATTCTAAGATACAAATCAGGATCTTAACGATGTTAATTTAATACGCATTTACTATCCATTGATAAATTCTCAAAGCCCTAGAATATGAATAAGCGAATTGGAAAAAGATATTTTATGAACAAAACATACCTCAGTAAGCGTATAATTATATTCAAACAGCTTTACTAATTAATTACAAAGGTGCTAAATGTCAGCAATTGTTATTTTGTTTGCACATTTTGTTGCTAAACAATAATCGTTTGGTAACAAATGGTTAGATCATATCTTTGTCGTCGTAAGCCTGCTTTGCTTTAGAACAAGCTGGCATCCATTATCGATGGTATGTTTTAGCGGAGATTGTGTTAATAGATGTGGAAAGTGCGTCGGTAGTTGCCGGGTCGGGGCACGGTGGCTAAGCTATCTAATCGGGCGTCACCCAACTCGCTGGGCAACGATCATGATAACAGCAACACCGCGCCCACTTGCCAATTATGTGGGAAGAGGTTACGATTCCCGGCGCGATACCAACGCCAAAGCAAACCGAGCTGCCGATCCCGTACTAATGACTAATCTATTACCGCTAAAATTAACACCTTTCGATTAATTAGCTGAAGACGGATAAAGGGGGAATTTAATTCTAGCTAATTTAGTTATATTAACTTGAAGCTGATAATGATACGTAATCAATATATACAGATGTTGTTGTAATGTACAATGTACCAATGCGTGCAGTGTTTAAGTATTCCTTCAAGGGATAATCAACCATCACGTCACCATAATCAACTTAAACTAACACATCCCGAAGGATATTTTATAACGTGTCCTGGCAATCCTTGAGTATGTAAATAGAGTGAACGACAGGCGACGTAATTACAATAAGTACGGTTGGCGAACAGGAACCTTCCACGCCCCGTCATTTTATATGATCATATCCTTGCAATTATGCAACACCTTAGAGGGACGTGGATATTATAAAAAGATAGAAAAGTAGAACTGCCTTAGTTATAATCAGTGTACGAAAACAAAAAAAACTTTATAGAGTACCTACGTCATTACGTACATTTGAATAATGTCATGATGCAATGTAAAAATAACATAGAAATGAAAATGATGCATGTTTTGATAAACTTTCATAGTTAAGAGCCGAGCGAATAATTACTACAAAAGTATCTATCAAGAGAAAAGCTATTACAGATCCTTTTTTAGATCCAGTAGTTGATTTTTCAACAGTTTGGTTTTCAACTTTTAAAGTTATATGTAAAAAAATCAACAATACAACATTTCTTATGTTAAATGACATGGTATGACAAAGAAACAATCACGGTTCAAGAACCAGCCATCAAAACATCATTACTACTCAAGCAACCATGGTTATAAATACATAAATCTGCTTGGATATTATGTAGCCCGAAATAAAAGAGTAAATGCTAAATTTTTCCTTTTATAAAAAGTGAAGATATAATAAAACTTTGAAGTAGGGTTAGTGTCTCTTAAAGCATTATAGAAATCTGCTACATTGTCAGCGAAACTAAAATAAAATAAACAAAAGTAAGCCGGCTTGCCACAAACTCTATTAGATTTCCAACTTATTTTTTGCAGATGTTGTCGTCGCCTAACTCGATCTCGATGCGAACGTGAGAAAATGGCTAATCTTATTTTATGGTACAGTTTGTCAGCATAGAGATTATAAAGCGTTCTTTGAATGATTTTTCAATAAATGATTTTATTCAGTCTTCCTAAATAAATTTAAATGTGAATCATCTCATGCTTCTAGTAAATTTGTTTGTATTATTGTTGTTGTGTTACCGCTTTCTTCCTGCAATAATGACTTGCATTCTTTTAATTCGTGCGATTTAGAAAGGAAGAGTGTAGATGTCACAGTATGGAGTCGCAAGAGAGAAAGCAATGACACATCGTGAAAGGAGTTTAAGATAAACTTCAATCTTTAAGTTACTTAACCACATTGTTGCGTATGAGGTAGAAGGCGCCGTGTACTACGTAAGGAAGGGCACTTTCTTTCTGAACATATGGAGCTTTTCAACGTAAGGCTAGTTTTCTTATACAGTCTATCACAAGGTATAACAACGTATAAGGCATGAAGTAATTTTGTTCTTACCGTAGGTGAAGTATACAGTTTGGTATAAGGATTCACAGGAACTAATACCACTTTCTGCCTTAAGCGTTTGCGAGGATTTCTCGTTTGCGATTATTGCCTTTCTTTATTTCGTGAGGTGGTTCGTTGGCTTCGATATCGATTGTTAACGGTTCTCAGTGAGCATGAACATTTGCATGGTGTGTCCATTATAGCGGTTTCGCGGGGAAGTTATTAAAATACGTTTAAGATCGTTGTGCATTCGGCGGTTCTGATAAAGTGTAGACAGTGCGGAGTCGTGAGCTGGCTTCAAGCTTTATTGCTGTCGGCATGAGATCGAGATTCACGGGTTAGACGGGGCATCAGGGAAGACTGGAGTGAGGTGTTCTCGAGCCTCTGCGGCTGACCAGGCTTGTCTCGTTAGCAGCGCATCGTGTTTCCGCAGAGCTCGCTGACAGCGACAAGGTGCCCAACTTACTTCCTAATTGGTTACTACACAAATATGTGAGTAATGTGTATGGTATAATTTTATACATATTTATACACCCTTTAGTGTTATT
>JAOCNA010000012.1:1202300-1212697 GCA_026546675.1 Papilio helenus | reverse complement strand
CATTCGCACGAGCGTAAAAAAATCGCGCGTTATACTACACTACTGTTCAAAATTATTTGGACCTCCTACCATTTATGAGACTGAATACTTTTAACAGTAGCAATTTATTTATTCAATATAGTTCATGAAGTTTAACAAAAACCATTGTCTTTTTTAAAATCTGTGAGTTGTGTCTTATGTAATTTTATTTACAATTAAGTACAAATAAAGTTTGAAAATTTACAGGTGATGTCTTCACAATCGATGTTGCCAGAACATGGGAGTTCAATCCAAAGTTTCCAATCAGAAATATGTTTGTACCAAAGATGGTGCTTGGAATACCGCTACAGTTCATAAGAATCTTTAATCCATACACAAAGGTCTATCTTAACATTGATCTACAAACACCATATTACCTGTTAACCATACCAAGACTCTTCATCTGTCTCCTTTCTCTGATAAATGATTATTGTTTGTACAAAATATGTATTCTCTATGGTCAAAATTTTCGGAATAGACTACAAATATTTGCAAGTTCATATGTTGTGTTTGTCTATTGTTGTAGAAGCTTTTCCAATACATTTGAAATGATTTTCTTTTCCTTACTACTTATGTTAGTTGCCGAATGCATGTGTATATCGGATAGAGTTATCTATCATGATGAATTTCTGACTGAGAAGTACAAACAGGCAGAAACTCCAGTAGAGAAAGTTAAAATTTTCAAACTCAAGACACATTTGCCGGAACATTCCATGAATAGGGTATTTATTCTTGCTAGTTTAGTTGTAATTGGTATATTTAACCGTCCAACATTTATTTGTTTTGCTTTCGCTCCTGTTTTCTTCTGGTTACACAGAGGATTGGGTTCCAAAGTTGTTAGTTTTAAAGATTTTCACTTTAGGATCTTCACATTTATACTCTGCGGTGTACCAATGGCTCTAGGCCTTATATTAGTTGATTCATGTTACTATGGTTATTTGACAAGTGCGGATGTGGAATCTCTGAAGCTGTCATGGGACAATTGGGTTGTTACACCACTAAACTTCCTAAGATACAACATGGATACAAGGAATCTCAAGGAACATGGGTTACATCCTCGTTGGCTACATTTGGTAGTCAATATACCACTATTATTCAATGTTTTGGGAATAATTGCTTTCATCACTCTATCTGGCAATACTTACAGGTAATTTTATTTTTACTATGTACTTAAAAATTAACTGCATTTATCTGATTGGCTAATTTAAAATTTAATGCTATTAAAGTATGATTTCTTAAGATTAATTTCAAGTTTAGAAAAGAATTTTCAAAAAACAATGAATAAAATGGTATTGTTAACTTCATTTATTATGCTAATTACGAAGAAAATAAAATACACATGACACTCCATTGTTGTGAAAACTGTTTTGTGTTCTCATTCACAGTTGAATAAGGTATTGTTTGCCATTTTAAGAATTGCATAGAAAAAAAACGGTAAAATATTACAAGTACATACTTGGACAAAAATTACTTAAGAGTATTTAGTACTAGCAGTCGCCCGCGTCTCCGTCTGCACGGAATTAAAACAATACTTAAAAAGTGCCTATGTGTTCTTTCAGACTATGTTTTATATCTGTGCCAAATATCACATCCATTGAGCCATTCTGGAGATACCTGCTAACAAACTTCCATGCATCTAATCTTTCGCATTTATAATATTTGTGTATGTAACTATCAATATTGTTCCAGATTCATCCGTGGACAGTACAGTAAATTGCCAAGAATACAAAGTATTACAGGGCTAATGCTTTTCTCTCTAATAACTCCTGTCGCATTACTATCATTGATCCCACACCAAGAGGCAAGGTTCATCATCCCCATATTAATTCCTCTAATTTACCTCTATGGTAATCATCTTCATCCCAACGAAGCTGACACAACGATAAAACGAAGATTAAAGAATACTCTATGCTATACTTGGTACATAATTAACATTTTATTAACTATGTTTTTCGGATTTATACACCAAGGTGGAATTATCCCTTTCAGTAATACTTTGCATCAGGAAATCAAAAGTTACTATGGAGTACATACCCATGTTATAACAACACACAGCTATAGTATACCTAGTTATTTGTTACAATTGGAAAGTACAACAAAACTTTGGAACGATAAAACGACAGGTCGCAAGTACAGATTGACTCCGACAACATTCATTTACAAATACGGATCATTACCAATAGAGGATCTGTTTATTAAAATAGACGAGGTTCTAACCGATGCTGAAATGTTGCTACATAAATATAAAAGACAGTACAGATTTTATATCGCATCTCCATGCTCTTTGGAAAAAGAAATCCGAGCTGTCTCCAGAATGTACACTTATATAGACATAGAACACGAATTTTCGTACTACCCGCACTTTTGTACGGAAGCTTTCCCGAAATTTCCAAGCAGTAGGGATCAGTTCTGTTTTGAAAGTAATCTCATAAGAAGAAATGAATCTCAGATTGTTGATTTAGACTTTTTCCAACGAATATCTTGTTTTCTAAAGAGATTTTGTCTTAGAATTTATCGCGTAAGGCCTTCTAATTATAAAATATAATTCACCGCCTTTATGATATTGTTAAGTATTTTTAAAAGAATGATTTCAAAGATCTGAAATAAAAGACATGTTTTAAGTGCGCTTTACACGCATTTTGTATTTAATTGTACGTATTATGGTATGCTACGTTAAAATGCTCAATTATTTTTGTTAAACTTTATATGTTATGATTATCTTTCTTTAATCATAAGTGCCATTTTTGTTTATGTTGTGATAGTCGTAATTATTTCACGAAATAGTGGTAAATATCTTCAGTATTTAGGATCCTAGACAGTCGTTTTAAATCTAATATTTAGTTAGGTATTACAAATTTGTAATCTGTTAATTTTTTTTTATAAAATACTGTAAGAAATGTAAAATTAAATTTAATTGTGAACTAATCAAATATTGATGTACTAAATTAATTTTATGGGTAATTGTCCTACCTATTTTATATTCCAGAGATTTATAAATACCTTGTCACCAACATTTAGCACATATTTTTATTTTACTATGATGCAAAAATTTGCAGAAATCTTGTACACCGTGTACCAAAGATGAATGTAAAATGTTTCACTAAAGTAGTGTTGCTTGCATTTGGATATCATATTATGTACAATAAAGATATGCAAGGCTTGAATTTTTTTTCTCTTCTGACATCTATGATTTATGCCTGGGATAATAGGGAGAGTTAAAAGTGCAAAACATTAACGAAACAGTTTTCAGGGTTTATGTAAAATGAAAAAAGGAAAACAGGTAATAACTCGTCAAAACACGAATCGCAATGATGAGCCCTTGGATAATAAGCATAAGAGACTAGGCATATCTAGCGGATTTAACAAGCATATTTTCCCATGTCTGGTAGAATCTTTCACATTGTGTAGGATTTTACATTTTGTAGAATGGTAACAATGCTTTCGAGTGTCGATTTGACAGCTGGTAAATTGCAAATTTCGATTTCGATCCGAAGATTCTTCTCTCTGTAATTGTGTCGTTATCGTGAATTAAATTATAAATATAAACTTTAGCAAATTCTTTCTAGAGCATCGGTTATTACATTTAATACATTTTACGGTATAAGCAAAGCGTCGTGTCATTAAAAATGGTTTTACAAGAAGACGCTCAGAAGAAGTTTGAGGTGACCCAAAATCTGGTGAAAATTTACGAATGGCTGTTGAATATGTATATGTTGGTAAGTGTTTAACATAAATTTCATTAAATTACATTGTAAAATGCAGACTTTTATATATTTATTTCTACCCAGATAAACATATGAACAGTGTCGAAAATTTTCTCTAGAGTGGTGCGCAAGTCTAAAACGTGACTTGATAATTTATAATCAATAAAAGTAAAAATCTATTTTTATCCCCTGTGGCTTTGTGTACGCCTGACTTAATGTTCTAAGGACATTATCGAAAATGAATAAGATAAATATAAACATTAGTTTGACTAGTCTTTAAGTACTTAATATAATTTATATTTGACTGACTGCCGCCCTCAACTCCGTCCGCACGGAATTGCAAAAATGGCTAAGTAGGCTATGGTTCTTCCAACTATGCTCTATATCTATGCCCATTTTCAAGGAGATCCATTCAGACATTCCAGAGATATCTCCTCACACACATCCAACCATCTAAACTTTTGCATTTATAATAGTAAGATTGTAATACATAAACATTGCAGGACTTTTATGTTGACCATCAATGGAGTTCTCTTCCGGCATCGTGGAATGAAAGTCTTCAGACTATGGATCCCGAAGATTTGGGAGCCTTACTCTCAGGTGCACCAATAAAACATATGCTACCATTATCCTTGTTATCTTTAGTTAAATGTGCCCACACTCTAAGCATATCTCGGAAAACCAACTATAAAACTAAAATTATTGAAGACTTTCCACATTCAGAAATTGCTAATAATCCCAAATTAAAGAACCTGTTTTTAAAACATGTGAAATTAAAGAAAAGGCATGAGATAAATTTAATGGCTGAAATTGTCAATGAGACAGCAAAATTAAGTAATTGTGGAGCCATTCTGGATTTTGGTTCTGGACTCGGCCATCTTATGAGGGTTTTAAGTTACAAATATGACTTATTTACAATGGGCATTGAATCTCAGTCTCAATTAACAGAGCAAGCTAGGTCTGTACAATTTCCACTAATAATAAAAAAATAGATTGTTTTTTTTAAATAATAAGATAAATGTTTTCAGTAGTTGCCAGTGATTTGTAGAGTAACTAGGCATTTTCCACCTAACAGAAGCTTTTAAAAACTCATTTAAAAAAAAAACAAATTGTGGTGATAACTTTATATTAATTGTTTCAGGACTTTCGACTTGGAACTAGAGTACACAGCAAGGAAGCATCTGTCAGAAGAGTTGATGTCTAAACTTAAAAGACCAACACATTTTAACTTGACATTAACATCTCCTGAGCAGTTGCTTCAGCTGCCTTTAACTGCTAATATTACTGAGTATGGCTTAATCGGTCTTCACCCTTGTGGTGATTTAGGACCATTGTTGCTTAAACATTTTGTTCGCTGCAAAAGGGTTAAGTTTATTTGCATAGTAGGTTGTTGTTATATGAAATTATCTTGCGATATTGAACCTTATGGATACCCTATGAGTGAATATGTTAAGAATTTAGGAAGTAAACTAACTTTTACAAGCAGGGAGATAGCTTGTCATGCTATTGAGACATACGCTGAAAGGCTGATGAAGGGAGAATATGAGTATTTGAAGGTAAGTCTAGTTATAGAATAAACAATTTCAATGCTAACAAAATACAGATTTTAAAAATTAATTATTATTAGTAGTAGATATTTTGAATTACTATATAATAGTGTATATTGCAGATCCATGCGTTCAGGGCTGCTTTGGAGAAGATCTTAGTGGAACATGATCCCGCATTGAAGCACTCCCCTGTTCGCAGTATCAAGCATTCTAATACCATGACTTTTGACAGGTATACATTATCTTATTTTTTAAATAAAGTCCAAAGTCAGAATAGCATTCTTAATTACAAAATTAGTTACAGTTGTCTTTGTGATATTCCAATAAACGGAATGCTCGTTATGTTTGAATTCTACATAGTATGTTTCCGCGCGGAATTAAATAAAAATAGCAAGTAGCCTATGTGTTCTTCCAGGCTTTATTTCATATCTGTGCCTAATTTCATCAATATCCATTTAGCCGTTTCAAGATACCTTATAACGTTCATAACGTCCATCTAAATTTTTGCATTTCGATTATTGGTAAGATAGTAATTGATGGAACAACAATTAAAGCTTTATCAATATAAGCTCATAGGAATCAAAAACAGTGCGTTAGTTTAGTCAATGGTGTGCGTGCACTCTTATAGTTACTGTAGTGCCGCACTGTCGCGGCTGCACGTGTGTCTGTGCGCGGAGGCGGTGTCCGCGGGGCGCGATTGCGTGTCTCGGTGGCGGCACGTGGTGCTGCTCTACTCGCTGCGGCTGCTGCTCGCCCCCGCTGTAGAGACACTTGTGCTGCTCGACAGGATGCTCTACGTCCTCGAACATGGTATATGACCACCCTCCCTCGTACACTGCTACCCCATTGTTTACCAACTGCTATAAATACACACATACCAGTAAAGTTGGCCAGTAACGATCAATAACTGGACTGGCAATCGACTGGCATAATGTGAATCTATCTGGCGCCATTAATATGCTTGGTCTACGAAATTGTCCAATTGTACTGGCCAAATGTATCATAAACTAGTAGTTTCTGTTCTTTATTCAATCAGGTAATGAGAAATGAAATGAATTTTAAATATTATATAAATTTCTTTATTAAATTAAAACTCATGAATTGAATAAATACAATTTTGACATACAACTTATATACAGATAGCTTTACACAAGAAAACATTGATACTAAAGCAAGACTAGATATATTTTTGGCACTTACAAATAATAATAAATATTAAATATGCAGATATAAGGTACTTTAATGCTTTAAACTATAATAATCCTAATAGAAGAGCTCATTTCAAAACAATAATCAATTAGAACAATATACATTTTGCAAAAAAAACAAATAAAAAAAAAACTTTGAAGATTCAGATTTTAATACTTTAATGTCTGTTTTACTGACCCTACTTATTTTTCGTTTTGACAGTTATGACGTCACAATATGGCGTTCATACACATTCTTATGGGAAACTTACTGTAATTGTTATCTTTTTATTTTTTGGCTCATATTAAAATTGTTCTAGGTCTTCAGTGCGAAATTCGGCCAGTGTTCGATCCGAAGATATCACCCCGCAATCATATAATCATCGGTAGAAGAATCTAGTATTTTCTTGTTGTTATAAAATGTATAATATGTATGCTACTTTCATTAAATATAATCTATGCTTAAAACTATTATGCTCTTTTATTTTTATACCATTAAACATACATTATAATATGGTTATATTTTACACTAGAATTCTGACCTATACTTTAAGCAATCATTTCGTGCAATCTTAATTCAAAGCGAATTTGTATTTAAACAATTTACTAGAAAACTACTTTTCATATCAAAAGTTGGGATAGTATTTTCTTATCCAAAAAATTAAACAATACAGACATTTTTATCAAAGATTTTAAAGGGTAAGGTACATTGAGATTTGAGATGAAATCAATTACCTGTCAGTACTCATTATTATACGAGACACAGATGAGAGCAGACGTCTCTCGTATTTATTACCGAATTAGTGGTCAGGTGCGCTATCAGCTTAAGATAAAAAAATATAGATCACATGACTAGAAATGAGGTAATAAGTTTGTATTTTCTTGAAAGAAGACTTAACTTTACGGATTCCTAACTCTAGATTCATGTATATTCCATAAACGCTGAATAAAAATATATACTAGAATGACTCCTAATTCTAATTTGTTTGCACGCATATTTTTGTCACGCTGTAGCCGTGTGTGATACAAGCCCACATGCACACCCATTTCAAGACAAATAAAACTTGAAACTGCTAAATAATCTTAATTTACCCTTACAAAATGTTCTGACAAAACATTTTATGAAAAATGCAGGCGTTGGAATTGTTTTGCCAATTGAAACATTGTCCTACGCAATCGACGAAAATAAATCACATTAGAAAATTGTTATATTACTTAGTTTTGAAGATGTAATGTTTTCGTGGGATGTGTCTATACGGTCTTGCGAGCACTCAGCACTGCATGTATACTGTGCGGGTGAGTGCGGCGGCGCGGGCGGCGCGGGCTGTGCGTGCGGGCACGTGGCATCAGGCGGTGGCGGGGGCGCGCGGCGTTGCGGGCAGCATGGGCGCGGGCTCGTCCTCGCTGTCGTCGGAGTGCACGCGTGTGAACCGCCGCCGGTCCAGCAGCCGCAGCAGCTTGAACTCCCCGCGCCCGTACTCCCAGCGGCGACGAGCCGCGCATTTACGACCTGCGGTTGATGATTATACACCCATCACAACTTGATTAGATCGATATTTTCCGTTACCATTACGAGAAATATAAGTAAAATTGTAAATAAGGATAGCTAATTTATGCGAGTATAAGAAGAGTTTTAGCGTAATATGTGGTTCGACTGTTTTTTTTTTGGATTGGAACAAGGTCTAGTAGAACATGTACAGTCACCATCGTTCGCGGTGTTGCAGTTACAGAAATGTATTGCAACAATTTATCGGTTTTGTGTATACTTGCTTTCTATTTTCCTATATAATTGTGTGATTAAATTAGCTGTTGTGTATACTTATATAAATAAATAAACTTAAAATTCGCCTCTTCGCTTCGCTTTTAATTAATCGATTACATTGAAGTTATTTTTCTTTATCCACTCTTTTCTAGCCAATCAGTACAAATTCCTGTTTAAACACATACCGTTACTTAGTTTGCAATATTTCAAATTTTCGTAAACGTAAATCATCATTGATATAGCCTCGGTTTGGCCACTGCCGCTCCCCTAGACTTCATGAAAAATAGCAAGTGCCTGCTAAAAGCTAAGTAATAAAGTAATTCTTAACAAGTTCTGTTCAGATGACAAAACATAAGATGTTAAAAAAAAGTGCAAAAGTGATAAAGGTGCAATAAAAATAAAAAGAAAACAAAGCTGCTTCAAAATAGTATATTTTTCAATAATACAATTATCACATCTTACAAATTACAGAAACATAAAAATAAATGAGAGATATATAAACAGTGCAAAACAAATCACAACAGATAAATTATAAAATGACAATTAAAGCTAAAAAAAAAATCACTTTACAACTGGACGAAAAAATAATACAAAAATAATTCAGATCAAGGACTTCAGATCAGATGAAAATTGAATAAAATATTTGTGATGCATAAGAGATTGATAGAATAGTCTTAAAGTAACCTAATCGCAATATTCGACTGCCGAATGACCTGGACAGAAATATTGTTTATCTCATTTGTTTCAAGCGGAATAAAAGAGATGGCAACATACTTTTTATACCAATCGCATCTACATTTGATTTGATTACTGGAAGTCAAAATAGTAAGTGAGTACTTTTTACTGATCATGTTAAATTTATAGTAACTCGATTTCCACATACTCAAAATTATCCTAAAAATAGGTATTGTGTAACAACCTCTATAAAAAAAAATCACATGTTTTGTGTGGATAGTGTTAAAACTAGTTGATTGTTTCCGACTTCGTCAAAGTAAACTTCAATATTGCACACGAAAAAATGTTTATATTACTGGTAAAATAAATAAAAAAGTTCTCTCGACTACATTAAAGTTAGTATAAGAGCACGAGGCACACCTTTGACAACTGTTAATCTTGCAATTATTCCTATGAGCTTATATGAAGGTGCGCATTCGATTTATAGCTGTGCAACTAAACAGTTGAATTGGCTATAAAACAATCGACAATCGCACGACAGTGTGCGATTGTTTTGTCAACGATGTGCGCGCGCTCTAAACAATACAAACAGTAAAAACAAATAATCTAAACACAACAGCTATATCGATAATGTATCCATGTTTTTAAAAAAATGTTTTGATATTACGGACATGTGTCAGATGTAAATTGTAAAACTAATAAAATTCTTGTTGCTTTGATAGATTCGAGAAATGTAAAATTTGAATAAATGGAAAAATCTTATGATGCTTAATGTAATTAAATAAATATCTAAGTCTTATTTTGTTCAGTACAAAGTAAATAATCATACTATTTTCATAATCTATTAAATAATGTGTGTATACTAATACTTTATAGCTTATAAGTATCATTTTAAAATTAATTGTGAACCTAGTAAATTAAAATTACCGATAATAGCAATAAAAACAAATATATATACTCATATTCACTGGAATGTATTAGAAAACATTTTATTATATCACATCATTATCAAAATGTATTATTTTTGTTAAATTTTTATTCATATGCATAAAAACTTATATTTTATCACAATCCCTGCTGATGGTCAGCGATGATTTTAGAATCATGTACTCAATTATTTCATCTAAATATGTACTACAATACGTATCATATCTGGCCACTAACATTGTACGAGACAGTGGCTCAGTGTACTTGAGGCGAGTGTACAGTCAGCTTCGTTCGCGGTAGTCGTTACAGAAAAAATAGTTTTGGCGAGTGTAGGGAGTGCATGCGTGTAATTACTGCACGAGGGGCTCGGCCTCCACCTCCTTACCGCGGTTCCTGGCGCGCAGCAGGGCGAGGGCGCCGAGGGCGAGCAACGCCGCGCCAATCACGCCTAGCACCACACCCAACGCCCCGGACCTCCCAAATGGACCGAGATGTTATGGCTCTTTGAACTGGCAAAGAAGTACGCCTCAAATGATGACTTTGTCACCGAACTTCAAAACCTAATTTGTCTCAACAT
>JAOCNA010000012.1:1169650-1186918 GCA_026546675.1 Papilio helenus | reverse complement strand
GTTAAATTCATTTTTGTATTATAAATGACAATACTGACGGAATTTACCTCAATAATAGGCCTGCGAAGGTGTTTAAACAACTAGGGTTCACATTGAATTTATTTTTACATCTATTTGAGAAAATACACGTTTTTAAATCAATATCCAATAAGAATATCATCATAAAATAAAAAATGAAAGCGTCTTCGGCATCTGGCATGTGTTTTGTTAGTAAGGAGTTAGCGTTGCTTGAGAAGGCATTTTCTCCTCACTTTTGTGCTCCCGGTAATGTTAGGTAGATTGTATGGAATTTAATGTTGAACTCAAGCGTTAAGTATTAATTTACAACACCTAATGTTACTTAAATGTTGTTTTTGAACAAAATCAAAAAGTGTTTTTATTCGGTTAATTTAGTTTGTTCTTTAGTAAAAAATCTAGGACAAATTGTGTAATTTGTTTTATAATGTGTTTTCGGAATAAGTAACTTCGACGACAAACAAAAGGTTTTATGTCGACTGTTAATCAACTTCCAAATATATCTTGGCGATGTCGCATTTTGTAGTAAAAAATTTGTTATGTTGTCGTGACATAACATAAAACATAATTATGAAGTTCACATAGCTGTGATAATTATGGAAAAAAAACTATTTTAATTCATCAATTTGAAACTCTTTGGCAAAGTCAATAATTGTCGAAAATATAAAACAAGTGCATTTAAATAATATCTAAAATTAAATTTTTTTTCATCGTAGTACTGGGGATTCAATGTATGAAATACTGAGTTATTTTTTTATATAAAACGCTGTAAAACTTCTAAACTGCGTTCCAAAAATATGCATTTAATTAAAACGTTGGCAGTTTGCTTGAATTTAAATAATTATTTATCTATTTTTTTATTTAAAATAATACAAAATAAATTACTCACTTTTGTTCTAAAAATCCAAGTTTTATTAAATTGATTGTTCCCAAATATTTTAGACACTTATTAAAATAATTTGAACGATTTTGCTGTAAATAGTCATTTTAATTTAATTGAAATACAAAATGCACTTAACACTCAAAATAAACGTGTTTTTTTTTTAATATGAACGCAGCCGCAAGAGCGTCGAGTACCGCGATTCGAGTACGAATGCTAGGATAGGTTCATTCTCATTGGCGCGCAAATTCGTTGCGCAAAAGAAATAAAAAAAAGTAAAACAAACGCTCACCTTGATTTCCTTCTAATACTCCGTCTAGGAGAGTGTACTTCGTATGAAATAAATTCTAGTACGATAATAATTTTGCTGTGAGGGCTTTATAAAATAATTAAAACAAAAGGTTTATTAGCCCTTATCCACAGAATTTAAATAAATCTTCGTTTCATTCTACGCAATCATTGGGAAAATATAATAGAATTTTTAAATTCTGCTTAAAATAAAATTATTCTAGGCAACAAGAAATCACCGGATTCATTTTTCTTAATTTCTTAATAACGTTATATTTCAAACTGGGTTGAAAAACAGAATTTTACCATTATGCCATTAGCAGAAACATTTCATAAACAAATACTAAGATTTTCGTAACAATGCTTTAAATGAGGAAATTAAAATTGGTGAAATGGAGCCTGTTTTACATTCTGATTATCGTAGAGTTCCACTGCTTTAACACGCGTACTTACACGTTTTTCTGTCTCTGTTGTTTCAAAGACAATGTACGAGATGACAACTGTTTGTGATGAAAGCTTCAACAATGGAAGCCCACAGTTAGCGTAAAATTTCCATCGTCTTGACTCATAGCTCTAACCGTCACAGACTATATAATGATTAGTTGAAATACATGCTAAACGTCTACGAAGCAGGAATTACTTTTACGGTATTTTACGTAATTGTAACAGAGCAAGTTTGTTAGGAAAACTGAGGATTGCATCTGTCCATTTGAAACTAGATTCGTCGTGCAAAATATACTAGAATTGATAAGTATTTGTGAAATAAATTTTAGTTTATTTTAGTTTAATAAAAACTAATGACATTTGACTTGTCAACATCGGTTCAACAATACAAAGGTGTACATAAAATATTACATACATGCACACAAAATACCCTTCTGTTAGTTGTGCAATAGGAATTACCAATGTTTGCTTCAGGGGTAACTGTAACGCACAATTCGTCATTACAACAGACTTGCGGTCACGATCGGCTGAACAAACGGACGGAAATGTATATATGTAATGTTATAGGCAAATGCGTTTAATGCAATCTAAGCCAACTTGTGGCCATTTTAATTATGCCTACATTAGTATGCCGTCATACACATCGTGTATGACAAGAAGAGTTTAATGGATGTAATCTTTTATAATTTTATAGCTCTATAATGCTAGATAATTGTCCTACAATTGCTTTATTTTTATCATGCAAATTATTGTAAATAATACTAAATTTCCAGCACATTAAGAGTCAATAAAAATATGATTACTTGACGTCTACTAAAACATTAACACTTAAACCAACACGGAAGAATATAATGTATATTTTAAACCTACGCCGAATTAAAGTTGTCTAATTATAAACGTGCGTCTCTACTGCTAAAACTCTAATCTACTCTTAAAAGTTTCGTCGTCGATTCCCTTGAAAAAATACAGATGAAAACAAACATTTTGTAGGACAGTATCGGTCGCGGAAGCCTACCGCATGAGCAGATTGTTAGTTTGATATTGTAGCTTGTACAAGGTCTTTTATATTAACTTCCTATATTGACGTAATAGACTCATCTCTTTTATCGATTATATAAAATTCGCTGGACTTATACATTGCATGTTTTGTTACAATTGCATAATTAAAAATAAAAACTGTAGAAAATGAATCTACCTTGGTTTATTACCTTGGACTACATCTTTAATCGCTATTTGTATCGTTTTGTGTAGATGATAGTTCAATTCGCATTTAATTCGCCAATTAAATATTTACTAGAGGTTGCCACTATTAAAATTCTAATGTATTTCATAATCTACATTTTTTCAAATTAAATGTAACTTTATGGTCTTTATTAACTGTGGCACGTTAATCTATTCGCGTATTTTTTTAAATACACGTAAAAAGTTTTGTTTTAATTACACGTAAAAGGTTTTGTTTTAATTACACGTTCATATAAAAGTTATGTAAAAATTCTTTTATCCTTTTCATTTTCATTGCTGTCTATTTAAAGCATTTGTCTAGTTATTTCACCAATATTTGGCCAATTTTAAAGGCAAGATTTAAGAAAACCGTATAAGAAAAAACATTTTTAACAAAAAATACCCTATAGAGTAAAAAGGTGCTTTATTTTGAAATATTAAGATTACCATACTGCACACTGTTGTAATCATAAAACGTTATTCTTTCTAAAGACATTACAATTTGTTACATCAAGTCTAAAAAGAGCAAGTAAAGAACCAAAACAACAACAAACGTAACTAAATTAGATTCGCGCCTTTCACAGATTACATTGTACTGTTTATATAATATTCGTAGTCTGTGGTACCCGCTTTTGAACCAATAAAAGGTCAATGATGTAAGCCAATGTTGCCAACTGAAATTATTTAATAGTAAAAAAAGTTCTTCAGCCAGTTTCCCTGTACAGCTGCCACCGCTGCTACTACAGCACTTAAATTTAAAGAAAAAAACTTTTTCATGCAACGGTTACCTGTTGTTTACACCAGACTATTACAAATGGTATTGTTACAATATTTACCTAAATAAACCTTTGAGAAGTTCAAAAATTATTCGCTTGTAAGCCGGGACACCGCCAGCAAATCTTAGTTGCTATTGAAGAAGTTTTTCTGTACACTAAACTGCATAAACGTTGAGAAAGTTAAGTTTTTATATGAAAACTCCATGTTTCTACATAAAAGTAGAATAATAGATAATTACTAACCAGTTTCCCAAGCGCCCCCATGTGCAGTAACAATGGTAATACTTCCGACTGTCGAAGGTTACTTGCCCCAGTACTTGCTCAGCCATCGGCCAACACTAGTCATTAAGTGTTAACCTTGACAACGGCCATACATTTTTCCTTGAGATGTTTTCTTGTGAAACTAAATTAAATTTACGGATGGAACTTTATTACGCTAAAGTAATTATTAATTGCCAAATTTTAGTATTTAAATTGTACATTGCATTCGAATTATGAATTTTAATTAATAACTATGGTTTGAAAAACCTATTTTTTCCTTCTCTAGATAATTTTCCTCGATCTGGGAAATTTAATGACTTATGCACATGATAAAAAACATACAAAATAGACGTTTTTGTTTTTATTTAATGTCATGATGATTCTAATCGTCTATCGTTTTTACAGCAATTTTACTACACAGGTAAGGAGATATTCTTTGTTCCAATGACTGTGTATTGATGTCGAAAATATATTTTCTGTCTTCCTTTAAAAAAGAAAAGCCAATGGAAAAATTACATATTTCTACTTATTAGATTAATTAGTAGGTTAAGATTCTACGGAATAAGAAAAGAAAGAATAAAAGAACGAATTGTTTGAATTTAAGAATTTGTTTCAAATAAAATTGATACACTAATGAAACAAGTAAGAACTAATGGTTAAAACATCTATTTACAATAGTTAAAAAAGTTTATCACGTGAATTTACATTAGGGCCAACGACCTTCATCCACCTTTGCCTGATGCCATTACGGTAATCGAAAATTACATGTAAATAGGCTTTTTATTCTTTATTAGACTACAGTGGTCACATTTGAACGACAAATTGCGTAAACCTTATTATTTTTAATTTTAGTAGACAAGGTTTCGGTTAACAAAAAATTCTAACCACAAAATATTAACTTTGGAATGTTTTGTTATTTAAATTATGTTAGGTCAAAAAACTTCGCGTTGTTGTGAAACAATTTGAAATATACTGAACTATTAGAAAGTTAAAAAAATATTGCAAACATTCGAAAGATAAGGTTTCTCTCCCGGGTTAAAGTTATTTACATTTTAATACTGATCTAATATTTTATATATCCGCATTTTTCTTAAACTTTATTGTCGAGGTAAGTTTGAAGGATGTTTTATGACGAGTACCTACTCAAATCTGTTATAAGGTTAGTAATAATTGGCACTCGTGTGTCAAAAAATTATAATTTCAAATTCAGTAAACACGTAATATTAAATTGAGATAATGTTATGTCAATGTAATTGAATGTTATTTGAAAACACGGAATCAAATACTTCGTTCATAACGAAAAAAAATGCAAAGTTCAAGTGAATAAATCAAGGTTCGAGTATAATTTCGTGTCAACGCATTAAACGTTATCGTCAGTGTTATGAACGTTGACATAATTCTTTACAAGTTCAATTGCATCAAGAACACGGTGCCGTTTCAAACGGCTGAGGGCGCTAAAACTTTGCATAACGTTAAAACTAAATATTTGAATAAGTAAGCGAGGTTGATGGCATAAAACAGTTTTAAAGCATTCTCACTATGGTTTCGTATTTATAGTCCGGAACGTTAAGTCTCACTGTAGGTTTTAATTTTAACGTTCGCAAAACTAGTACATTTTTTTTTATCTCTATGTTTTTCTCTGGTATAACAGAGATAGCTGTTTATTCAGAGAAATTCAACGGACAATGTTTACAAAACAACGCCAAAGTATGAGAAACGACAAACCAAAGACAACGCCCTGTCGTTAGCACAGAGATAAAACGTCTTTATTTTTTTTAATGGTGCAAATATTTAACTTTCGTTGAAACTTGACCCTAATTTCATTTAAATGTATTTACAAAATATTTATGCAAAGTATTGCGACGGAAGCTGCAATGTTTTCCTATATTCGTCATATATCGACAAAACCTGACGAACGTAATTACACAGAGCTTTATAATTACGATTAAAGTTAATAATAACCAGAACTATAAATAAGGGCTTAATTTCTAGATATCATATTCAGTTGTAAAATTATTATTTACTACAAAACTATAAGCTACGTGAGCTTAATTATTCGCTAAATAAATTGTGCAAATTATTAGGTTCATCATAAAACTAGAAATAGGTACAGTCGGGGAAATCCGCGGTATATCACTTACTGAAAAATTGTCGTTCCTTGCACCAATACAAACTCCGCCTCTTCCAAATAACTAATTTGATAGCAGTTAGTTACGCAAATAACGGTATAACATTAAAAAGCAATTAGTCGTGTACCAGTGAACGTCATTTTTTTTCGTACGGAAACATTTAAAAGCTGTGTTCTATTAGTTATTGTATCACATCGTCGTCTCAATGTGTACAAAACTTTGTAACGACTGTATTTTTTGGGCGAAGACCGCCAAATTTCCTGACTGTACCTATTTTCATGGAGACGCTGTAGCTTATAGCGAGAGAGAAAGAGAGCGTTCTAACAAGCCATTGGTCTAGATAAGTATCTAAATGGTCGTAACAAACTACATATTGACACGACAGTCAAAGATAACGACAAGGTTTGACCAACACGTAACTAGTGACCTCTACCTCTATTCTTGGATATTGTTCGTCGTACTCACACTGCGAGGTCAAGTGGTAAACCACATATCTGTTTAACTTACCATAACTTTACACAACACATTAAATATAACACAGGGTCAAAGGTAAACCAACAAAATCTGTTCATATATTGAATAAATTTGTTCATATGTTGAATAAATACACGCCACAGGCCCAGGTATACAGTTGACCTCACACGTAAAAGAATATTATCAACCTTGCCCTACAGAGGGCCGGCACAGAAAAATTAGAACATAAGCTGTATTAAACTTAACGGTGTCCAAGGGTTTTTTTGCATAAGTAATTTATTGAAGTGTCCGACGAGAAGAATGAGAAAAAAACTAATTTAAAACTAGACTAAAATGTCTTTGTTTGCATTGACATCGAGGCAAGGCGTATCAAATTTTAAAATGAATAATATTTCATACCACATTATATGGTGACAAATTATTTATTTGACCGTTGAGAAAATCGACTTATTTTCTATATGACTCACTTTGTAAGTTTATCAAGTCAGTAATGTTGGTTGACTTTACAAGTTAATAAAAAATATGTAAGAGATATTTCGACTTTTGTCCTACATATTTGTTTTACAGTAAAATTTTTACTTCATTCATTATCGGCAAATATTTGCAAAAATAAACTTTGATTGGAGCTTAGTGGAAATTAAAGTACAGCGACATCTACACGAAATATTATAAACTTTTTTAATTGCATCTCTAGTGTTATGAGATCCAATCCAAAGATGGCGCTTTTTTGTTATTTATATTCAATTGCAGGTTTAAAAAACAACTAAAATTGAGTGACCTCTTGCTTTAATTCAATTATCATAATGTAAGAGCTACAATTAAATAATGATGAAGAAACAGTAAGAGAAGTAATACAATTTCAACTATTTTTTGCAGCATTCAATGTCCTTTAACAATGTTTAATTATTTAAAAGTAAAAACAAGACAGTTTTTTATTTCATTATGCTGGTATTTACATTTAAGTAAATTTTTACTTCATAATTACATAACAGTTCATTAGTATAGATAAGAAAATTAAAAATACTAGCCTTTTCTTTTTCTTATAAGGAAAGGAGTCTACTCCTCCATCAATTAAAGGTAAGCAACATATCACAATTGTGGATGTCTATGGGCAGCGAATGTTTTTGGTGAGTTCAGGTGGCCACTTACTTATTTCCCACTTTATAATATACAAAAAAACTTAGATTATACTACAATTACTCTATGATTTCCACACCACTTGAACTTTCATCGCTGCTCTCTGTTTCACTAGATTCCTCACTAGACTCATCAGATCTGTCTCCCCGGGCTGCTTTCCGCGACATTAATTCTTTGTACTCCCGTACTGTTATTTTTCTTGGCACTATTTCTCGTAGAAAATCCAACGTATCATCTTCTTGCACAACCTCAGCTATATGTTTGTACTCTAACATGTTTCCTTTTGTATTTTTGTACGCTCTTTTGGCTAAATCAGTAACAAACATTGCCTGCAATTCAATAAATTTACATTTGCTTACAATTCTTTTTCAATTGACTTAAAACATAGCGGCATAATTACTTACAGTCACTTTAGTTACTAAATACAGTGGTTCCGGTCCAACTGCATCTACATCTGGAGAACTCTTCATAATTGTTTTAACTCTAGACAAAGGTAAATGAAGGTCTTTCTCAGATTTTGCAGCAGACATTTTTAATTCAAATTTTAATTATTTTCTCTTATGACTGTTTTGTTTTTAATTTTATCGTTGCTTTGAAGTTTGACGTTTAAACAGCAAAGTTTTCCCTCCAACCAAAGACTAGATCATAGATAATATCGCAAAGAGTAAAAAAGTATGTGTGTTATGGTTGGTGGATGTCTTATTTAAAAAAATAATGCGTCGAAAGATGGCATTAATATCAATGCCGCACCGCTACCTTACTTTTCTGCATATTTGATTTTGATCAGATTGTGACTAAAAAAAATAATAGAAATTGGTCTACGACAGTATGTAAAATTTGTTCATTTTGCACATACAGCAAGCGTCGGGTTATACTGAAGCTGAAAATAACTACGTCGGTTTTTAATTTGAATCAGAATCTCAGAATCTACAGCGTGCTAAGTAGTTTTTTTAACGATCAAACATAATTTATACAGACATAGTATATTTTGTTGCTATAGTTATATAGTGTGCAACAGCATGCTTTATTGAAACATGTAAATTAGCTAAAGTAGGTTGTGTTCTTCAGTGTTATCTATTACCAGTAATAAAAGTGACTTTGATTAAAACGTATTGGGTTTTTGTTTCTTTATTATTATATAACGTAACGTAATCTAAAAAACTACGATGTGAAAAGAAATAATAAAATAAGATTTGTTCTCAGTTATCATGCTAGCTGTTGTTTTAAACAACTGTACCAATGTTTAATAAAAAAGGAGTTAGGAAAAAATAAAAAAGGTTTTAGATATAGTCTTAACGCTAGCTGTCTTTATTTTCCATTTCCTTATAGAAAATATGTTTTTGAAAACAGTAGTGGGTCAGGTTGTGCCGACGGCCGCCGCGCCCACACTTCGCTCAACATCCAATAATATAAACGATAAATAATACAAAAAAATACTGATAGCACGAGATCGAAAGCTTCTTAGAGGGACTTCTCTATTTTGATAAGTTCCGCGATGCCGTCGTACATCTCCTTGACGGCGTCGTACTCGGTGAGACCCATGCGCCGCTTGTTGGAGATGTCGTAGACGCCACCCTCGGCCTCGGTGTGCTCGCCGCGTGTACCGCGCACCTGCAGGTGGTACTTGCTGGCTACCTCCTCCAGCTTGGCCTTGTCCGCCGCCAGCTTGGGCAGCTTGATGTGCACGGAGGCGCGCACTGTCGTGCCCAGGTTGGTGGGGCAGAAGGTGAGGAATCCGAGCCGGTCGTTGTGCGAGAAGGGGATCCTCTTCTCGATGTCGTTGACGGCGGTCACCAGCCGCTTGTACACCTGCTTCAGGTCGCCGCCCATCTGCATCGAGATGATGCGTAGGTGGTCCTCTTCGTTGCACCACACGAGGAAGGTCTTGTTCTCGTTGTGGTAGATGCCGCGGCCGGTGGGCCAGAAACGGCACGCGTTGGCCGCCTGCAGGAAGCGGTCACCCTCCTTGAACAGGAAGTGGTCGTCGATGAGCTGCTGCTGCGTCTCCTTGGACATGCCGGTCAACGGGTAGAAGGTGCCCTTTAGCTCACCCTCGAGGCCGGACAGGGTGGAGGAAACCTTGTCCTCCATCTCCTTATACTGGGCCTCCGTGAGGCAGGGGTTGAAGGGGTAGCCCTCCATGAAGCGGCCGCAACGCACGCGCGTCGACACGATGAACTCACTGCCGGGGTCCAGGTTGCCAAGGGTCTCGACATCGCCCCAGTTCTTGGCCGGGTGCTTGTCGGTCTTCTTGAAGCCATTGTGGTAGTCCTCGATGATGGGGTCGAACAGGTCCGCGAACACTGTGTACGACTCGGCGTCGGGGGCGTAGATGCCCACGCCGGAGTCCAGGTTCTCAATACCTATAAACAAATTACACTTATATGAAGTACTGAAAGGATAATTTCCACAGATCACATGACGCGAGGTGTCGAATTTATTTGCAACGGCTTAATTAAAACAATGAACAATAGAGCTATCAGTTTTCTGCAAATGACGTTGCATCACCATTTTCAATGTTATCTGTAAACTTATATCAGTAAATAATCAATAATCCACCTTAATAATAGCGGCATATCGCTCAGTGTCTAAGGAAACTTACATAATTCTTAATACGAAGGTCATAAATATTTTATTTATTGTTAAAATCGTACGAAAGCATCTTAAATGCTAGTGTAAAATTAGCCGCTTTTGTCGAAATTAAATCTAACCTAACTATTCTTGTATTACAATATTGTAAAACTATCATTGTAAAAATTTTAATAACCCTTTCGTAACTGGATAACTTACCCGACTGAATGCAGTCCAAGAGAGTTGAGCCGAAAGAGGTCTTCTTGTTCTTAAGAGCATCGAAGACCTCCCTGGTGAGGTACTTCTTCAGCAAGGACTTGGAATCGGAGCCCTGGAGCTTGCTGAAGCCAGCCTCCAATTTCTCGATTGTTGCGGCGTCCACCATTGCTGCGGCTTTTCTGCAAGTAATATAATTTGCATCGTTAATAACACAAGGAAATTACACACATTCATAATTAAGAAGGTAGAACTGTAATTCTAACGCCTTTAATGCTGCACAAGTCGCTCGAGTACACATTTTGGCTATTTTATGCTTATATTCGACCGAGAAACGCAAAGAATTTCAATAAGATTGACGTTACGTGTCACACTCAAAAGCAAAAAGGGCGCGATCAATAGATATTTAATTCACTTTTTAATTAAAAATGTTTAGGCACAGGGTTTTTAGAAATAAGTCCAAATGTTTTAACAAGTAAAATTATTAACTAACATAGAGTAAAAACTGCGCGTATGCTTTTAAGTATTTAAAAAAAGGTCGGTAAGTTAACACAAACTAAGAAAACAAATGAATTTAATAGAAGGATTACAAACCGCCTGATGAGGTAATACGCAAGTACAGCGCCGCCGCAAACCACTATTGGAATTGTTACTTTTAGTTTATAATTCATGCCGATGGATTATATGCCGATTTAACAAATGCAATGTGAGGATTACAGAAAGGGTCTAACAACTACGGGTGGAAATGCCGCTGTGACCGACGAACGACTAATACGTATTTGTTTAAACACACCCTGTGATACTCGGTTTTAGTGGAATTACGTAATTTAGGTAGAGGTCGGTGAGTCGGCGCGCAGACCGGGCGGGCGTCTCGCACTGCGCGGCGCGACGGCGCAGCGGCGCAGCGCACCTCAGTACGCGCAGCCCTGCTTGCCTCCCACTCGTCGCCGCCGGACGAATGTATTATCGCAAGTTTCTTATTACCTCTTTGCATTCAATTCTTTTCATAGGTACACATAACCGATATCGGATTACCGAGCATAAATTCCACGTATTGCAACCGACTAACCTCACTTCAAATCCACTCATAACTATTCCAAACGTTTAAGCGACTACAACCGATTTCAGTTTACCCCCTTCAGTAGGTTTTTAGTAGAAATTTATAATTAAACCTTCATTTATCTTAGTAGAAATATACTTGTAACATAGGAAAAATTACGGATCCTGTTAATTCAACATTAATATCGGTGTACAAAAAAATGCATAAAGGCGGAGTGTCACCTTGGGAAAATTTTGGACATAAATTACAAAAATATTTTTTGCTTTTACAAACGAAATCCTATCAAAATGTTTAAAGGTTATTTTAGAAAAAAAACGGACAAACCTTTTTAACATTTTTAAGACGAGAAATTTTAGGGAATTTTACACTAACCTCTGGACCACTCGTGATCTTACATATTATGCGACGCATAGGAAAATAGTTAATCAAATACATTATTTATGATTGTGGATAATGAACATATGACACAAAATAACGTTTAGTAGCGCATAATACAGTCAAAAAGCTTAAATCATATAAAATGAAGTGCTAGCATTGAGCACGAGCCGAGATGAACGCCGGCTGGGACATACGCACCCGTCCGCCGGTTTGTTTTCCTTGTTTTCTTTCGTTGCACAGCCACCCATTTTCACGATTTTACTGTATGATTAACTAGCGACTAAACATGCACTAAATCACATAAAAACCACAGCAAATAAATAAAATGAACGGAGGACTAAATGCAATGATGGAATGAAATTTGTCCAAATGAATGTTGCCGGTCGGAGCGGCAAGGGCGAGGGCGAGGGCGAGGGCGCGGCGAGGGCGAGGGGCGCGCGGATCGATGCGCGGCACGCGGCACGCCGCACGACACGCAGGAAGCAGGACGCAGGACGCAGGAGCGGGACGCACGCGACCCGGCTTCCCGCCCTTCGGGACTCGTTTCAAAACTTTTCGGAGGGAAACCTACCCCCAACCGGCGCCACCGGTTACCTTCGCGAGTTATCTCCGAATGCTGCACGGCAGTCTCTCGAAGCGCGATATCATATCGGCACACCACTCGAACTTATCTTAACATCGACACTCTTGAAAAGGTTTAAGTCGTCAGTTGTCGCAAAACTCTTTATAAAACCCGGCATGACGGTCACAGTGGCGGTCGGAAAACGTAATATTATGCAGAGTGGCCACCGCTTACCTTGCACTAGAACAACCGTCGAAGTCGACTGCGAGGTGCAGAATGGTCGGAGCGGGAGCGCGCCGTGCGTTAAGCCGGGCGTGCCCCCGCGCCCGCACCGCGCCCCCGTCCTAACCTTGGCTTTGCTGATGCTTCACGCCCGCCGCCCTCCGCCCGTCAACGCTGCAGATGTACGGCTTCGCAGCCGGCCGGTACGCCGGCGAGCCGTTCAGACGAGCACAGTCAGTTCAAACAACGATGACTGTCATTATATTCCGTGCATAATTGCAATTCAGTTAGACAAGCCCACGCGAACAATACTAAGTAATATTTACGACTAGCGATTATAACATTTATAAAATCAGAAGCAATTAAAAGCCGAGCAAAACCGAAGTAACCGAGCAAGACCGTAAATTTTATCTATAAGCTTTTAAACAATGTTTTAGACGTTTCGAAGGGTAAATGTTGTCTTCTAGACAGTATTTCCCTTAGACATGAGCAGTATTATAGTAGGTATAAGTAGCATACAACAAAAGTGAGTCCTTCCTTCGCTTTGTTTACTTAAGTGGTCAAACTGCATAACTTAACCGGCCGTAACTTCCGAAAGATTCATTAGTATGCGCAGGAGTTCCACGGGCAATTCAACTTTGAACTTTTTTACTGCATTAACTGGATATTTTTCTTTTCTAACTTATATCTTTTGTTTTAAGGTTGTAAAAACAGATTATCGTTGCGTTATCAGTAGAGGCGAGATCATCAAAATAGATTTAATAGTGAGATTTCTTTCCGTCTGGACCTGGTCCAAGCCGGTGTTACCTACGCCGCCGTGACGGACGGGCCAATGTCAAGTTCGCTTTTTGCTTTCGTTGCGTAATTTTTTTATTGGAATCAAATGTATTAACGCAAATGATAAAACAGTGTATAATTTTGCTATTTGCTGTCGTTAAATCATTTTCGGCTAATCTTGCACACTGATTAGTTTGAAATTAGATAGTAACGTCATAAGAGCATTCCAAGACTCAATTGGTATGAACAATTAATTTTTAACGTGTAAGAATATTGAGAGAAATTAAAAAAAATCGATGAAATGTACGTAGTTACGTATGAAGTATTTCTACCGTAAAATTATAGGCAACAACGGTGAAATGTTTCTTGATAAAATTTCAGAATAGGAAAATCAGAAAACTACATAAGATTAGCTTTTAATAGTATAAGTTTGTAACGCTTATGAGCTTCTGTACATAAAAGAAAACGAAATCGGGAAAATTATTTTTAATCTAAGAGACCAGGAAGACGGAAGTAAAAGGAAACATCTGTTTTGCTTAGGTATTTATACTCTATGATCATGACGTAATCAGCGCTTATTCACATGACCTTGACCTAGGGATTGGGAGCGTGTTTCGGCACGCGGGGAAGCCGTAACAATTACCCTATTCAATGTCGAAACACGCTCCAAACGTAAGCCTATAAGAAACTTGGGCACGCTATCGCAAGGTTATGGAAAAGTTTTGGGCGGAAAAATTGTTCCCGGTGTTTCGTAATCATTTCTAAAGCCCGTGACAGATGCGCAGTTCTGAAAGATTTACCTGAACAGCCCGATTGTTCATATAAAATTGTGAGTTAGAAATCGTACACACTTCTGTAGCGGGCTTTAATTTGAAATTATAAATGATAAAAAACACGGGTCATTGACTATAGAATTGTATATTTAATTGTTTCGTAAAGAAGACAACATTTTTTATATGGTTGAGTTTTCAGTGGAAATTCTCTGTTACTATCGTCAAAGTGTTCGACATAATTGGTTTTTCCGTATTTGCCATGATTTTTTTGCAATAGTTTTTGTGACATCATTTTTCAAAATTCAGTGTGTTTTAAAGATACCTTACCTTATCAAATAAAATATTTAAACGCCTACAGTATTTTTGTTTAATTACATGTCTTTGTTCTAATAATTTGTAATTTACTTTATAATGTTGGTATAGAGAAAATCGACGTGAAGTTTATTTACGAGTTGTGAAGGGAATACCCAGCATTACTAAGATATTGCGCTACCAATGAATATTATTAAGAATAACTAATTATTACTTTGTTTCCCTAGACATTGTTATATGAAGAAAATTAATGCAGTCAATAAATATTTCATTTTAAAGGAGTATTTTTTTGATAATATCGTGCGTGTGACACGAGACCGATAGAAATGTTAAATCATTTGGGTTTTTTCCTTATTTTTCAAAGTAAAATATATTTTTAGTTGCTAAGCGTTGCAATGTCCATCTTTCCGTCAGGTTATGAAAAGCGTACAAAATTATAAATAGTATAATAGACAACCCGGCTTTCTGCTGAAGCGAATAATAGTTACGTTACGCCAGAGTTATATCCTATATAGTAGCATTATCTAATATTGTACTGCATTTTTGTAGACGAAAATGCAATTTATTCTAGGTCCTAGTGTATTAGACACTAGAAAATACAAACATCTGTATTTTTAAAAAAGTAAGTGGATTAATTAGCTATGATGGTTATGGACTTATTTCTTTATTTTAATTATTTATATCCACGTAAGCGAAACTAAAAAAATATGGTCCCATTTTCATTTGCACATATTTAATTGAACTGTTACAATTTTCACATTCTCTGCAATAACATCTAAAATGAGAGTAACAAAACATTTGACATTGAAATAAGTAAAGGTCGTTTCGTTTATTCCATTCATAATTCACGCGAATATGTGAAACGGTGTATGTGTTGCCAGATCGAATTGACGTTTTTAGTGGAAGAAAAAAAAATATAGCGAGCCGTGGGAAGTTTCTCGAAGGCCTTGGCAATGACACGAGTCGTGGCCTCGCCGACCGTTCAACATATTTTAAAAATAAAAGTACCTAGCATTTCTGCATCTTAGCTATATGAAATGAGAGCGTTTATTTACTTTTGCTAAATTCTGACAAGAGGTATAAGTATGCGGTTTATAATTTCGATAAACTTTCATTACATTCGATTATTTTTCAAAACCTAACCTAACAATAAAATCATAAAATTTTACATTGAACTTATCGCTTCATAGATACAAGACGATTTTAGTGACATTATCACTTAGGAAGCCTGACGTGTGGTGATGGCCTTATCTGAATCGGATAAGTATAACTTAACACGATACGGCATCAGTCTAGATAACTCGCAAATCCTGGCCTGGTGTAACGCAACCTATGACTATGAGAAATTGACATTGAAAAAAAAAACGTCTGTGCCATAGACAAAAAGTAATGACATATGACGGTGGCGGGAAAAATGATAAAATAATGATTCACAATAATTTAACTATTTACAAATACTTATACTCTACTAAAGTCACTAAAGGTGTGCCTAAAGAAATTATTGGAAAGAAGGTGGGATTTGCCGATATTCTAATTATTGTAAGTAGACTGATTTTTTCACTACGACGTAAAAGTGATTTTTTTAAACTAGCCAAAATGTTCTGTTTCTAATGTCACCTTTAACTCACCTTCAATTTTTTTCTAAATTACTTATTATCAGTAAAAATAAATAACGAAGACTTTTTGCAAAGGTTTGTAGTAAAAATAATTTATAAGAATACTTTCTCTTTTAATTTTGAACAAAACATCGGTTATAGTTTATGCACAACTTTTAAATGAAAATGAATTTAATTTAGGTAAAGAAAAAGTCGGTTGTATAATTTTTTTGATCACAATTAGATTTAGTTTATATTTTATTTAAATGTCTAAAAATAAAAAATAGAATTTCTTCATTTTAGATGATGTTTTAGATGCTACATATATACTTTAAGTTAAACATATTTATTTGTACCTTTACTGCCTCTTTAAATTTAACGATACGCCTGAATGGATATTCATATTGAAAATTTACGACACTGTAGTTTTATGTTAACGACGTCCATTAAGATTAAGAGATTAAATTATAAATAAACTATAATAAAAAGTTACTTACGAACTATCCACGTTGCAAACTATTTGGAACTAAATTCAATAATCTGGATATGACTGATATAATCTTAGGTAAGATATCGTAAGTGTTTCGAAAACTCTTATCGATAGTGACATTTTATCATAAAATTTTTACTTACTTGTAGCTGTCAATTGTAGCCAAAGAAAAGACGAGATATACGAGAATTAATATGGTATAAATCCGAAGCCAAGTAACTGTAAAGAGTCTATACAGAAACATATTTTTCGGAAGTTTCTGGAAACTGACGCGTCGATAATTTTCAGATAAGATTTAGATAGTTCGATGGAAGTAGATATTAACGATATGCTCTATTATTTTTAAATATAGCTTTGTTTTAACGAATGCTACTTCTATTTGTAATGTGTATCATCTGTGTCTCCATTAGTGCAGGCATAATTTCCATAGGAATTGCAGATTCAAAAGTGGTAGAGCCCGCTTTAACATCTTCGCACGAATGCGTCGGCTCGCCCGGTGCAATACCACGACCACACAGAAGACAGGCGTCAAGTGGAAGCAATTCCGCGTTTTGTTTGATTAGTGTGGTGCCGGAGACCTAATTTTAGTCCCTTTCCCTTCCCACCCTTTCCTAAGAGGAAGGGATGGGAAGGAAAAGTGGATTTGGCAGTGGAGGAGACGCTTAGGAAGGGGAAATATCCTCTTTT
>JAOCNA010000012.1:1117249-1127327 GCA_026546675.1 Papilio helenus | reverse complement strand
CCCAGTTCCATGTTTCTCGAAGCCTTGTCTGCATTGCCGTAGATGGCCAATAATTGTTATCGCGGTTCATGTTAACATAGCGTAGATAACAGAAACCTGTAGTTCCGCTGGTGTTGCTGGTGGGCATCCGTCATAGGCGTCGTTGACCACCTGTGTGTTTTAGGCGCTCATTTGCGCCCTATTCTCATAAAATAACATATATTTCCATATGGAAAGGAAACCAGGTAGAAAATGTACATTTAAGTAAGATTTTGTGTGTTGCAAATTGAATTGCTATAAGTCAACGTAAATTTATACCGAAATTCTTCTATAATTTTAGTAATACGTAATGATGATAGTTAATTCCAAAAGTAAATTAAAACTATCTCTTTATAATAATGTATATCAGAAAGTATTAAAAAAATCGCTATTATTTTCTAACTTGAAAACGCACAGCTCCTATAGTTTCAAGTAGAAATAATCGTACGTCCGCAGTTTGCTCTGCCGGCCTGGACGTGTTCCCGTAAGAAAAATGTTAATAAATATAACTTATATAATGAAACAACAAATATTGTCTCGTATAAAAACATTCCTTTTATATCTGTGAATCATTGGTCCTTCGGTTTCTAGCAGAAGATTTATGCAAAATACAAGACGTCTCGAAACTTTAGAAGTGGCGGGTAACGCCTTCTTCAGACAGTATGCAAATAACGTCTAAGTGATATGCGAAAATCAAGAAAAATAGTCTCAAGGATTTCCATCTCTCTTATTCTATTTGAGACGAACAGAGACAGAAACATAACTTTCGTCGGTAGAACTGATACGAAGGGAACATTTAGACAACTTTAGTTAACAATTCTCTTTCATTCTTTTTGTCCTTTGACGCTTCAATATCGGGCTCCAAGTCGTCGGGAGGATAATGTATGCTAATACGGAAGGCACATGTCAAAGAATACGTAACGTCACAAATAAGAAATAGGTTAACATAAAAAGGCTTCACTTCCTCTTTCGTGAGTGTATTTATATTTGGGATTTTGTTATATTTTTGTTATTTTAAGTTGATACTTGTTTTGTATTGTTTACTGTTAGCATGAAAAATGCTTTAAAAATAAGTTTATGCATACAAGTGCATAGAGTCGTGCTATTTTAGAGTTCCGGTTCGGTTACCTTCCTGTGTCCTTTTTTAGATGAATCGATAACTCACTTCCTACAATAATTAAAACGTTAAACCCAGCCCTATTTAGTTTGCATATGACAATTTTAGATACCGTTATATGAAGTCGAAGGACATCGTAGTAACGGCTAATTACAATAGTAAAAAACCTTCACTTTACACATTATTATGTGATTTTAAACTGAACAATGTTATCGAATATATTGTTCTTATATCAAAAGACAATGTACGAAGAATACACAATTATATGAACATGTACGACGAAGTTTGACCACGAAACGAAGTCATTGTTTACATTAAAAGCTTACGTTTAATGGAAAAAAAAAGATAAAAATCCATAAAGGTCACGTGTATACCTAGATGTTGGAATAACAATAGTGAGATAGTCCCTATATTATAAAACAGTCTTGTTACTGGGAATTAAACTTCGAAAAGGCTATTCATAGTTTTCACGTAGCGACGGATTTACTTAAGGATTGGAATCGCAATACATTAAGACGGGGGAAAAAGATTATGGCTTATTAAAGACTAGCTGTTGCTTGCGACTTCGCGCGAAATTGCAGCCTATGTTACTTACAGATAAATAACCTTTCTAACGGTGAAAGATTTTTTAAAATCGGCCCAGTGGTTTTCGAGTTATTTCAATACATACAGTAATAATTACATACCTATTAAAGACAGCAACATCGTCACCCAGAACCAGTGCATCCACCAGTGCAGCGTCATGACGGCGTCGTCGCAAGTTCTGTTGCGCCCGCGCTGAAAACAACCAAACATATCAATACCAGCTTGAGACTGATGTACATTCAGGGAAACTAGCGGTGTTCCATATTAAAGGCTACAATTGTTTGAACATTTTGAAACGACACGAACAAAAACCATTATAACGCAGCTTACAAATGTATCTTTACGAAAAAATGTCGGTTAGTTATATATATACGGCTAGTATATTATTATTATCCCTTCGTTTGCACTACTCACTTGTCTGGTGGCAATGAACAAGACAATTTTTCCTGAAGTGAAACACCGCGAATTTTCACAACTGTACAAGTGAAGTAAAAATAACACTAACTAGAGAACTAAAAGAATATTTAAACAAACGTTAGTGTCTAAATGAAGCCATTCTTGTGACGCCTACGAGACTCATTAGGGAGACATAGTTTTAAGATCAAACGATAAAACCGAGGAAAGAAAAGAAATGTCGACACATTCTGTTTTAAGGTCAAAGTACTTGAGAACGTTTTGCTGACTGCAACAATAGCACAGGGCTTATTAAGTAACATTGTTAGCGACACTGAATGACACTCAAGTGTCAAGTTAAAAAAATGTAGCGAATTTTTAAGACAACTAACAAAGACTGTAAAATGTTAGAAACAATATGTATCTGTGAAATGATTATTGAAATCCTTATTATATGCTTACTTTGTAATTTCGTTTTTTTATTTTTTTTTGTGCAATGGAATTTTGCAGCAATAATGACTATATGAAATTGTTTTGATGTCACATGAAATCAATATAGAGATGACGTGCCATGTAATAAAGCGATATTGGTTAAAGATAATAAGTATAATAAAACACGATAACATTTCTGATGAAGACTTTACCTTCCGTATATCGTACGTGCAGAAAACAAAACAATTACAAAAAAGGTTGCAACAGAAATCAATGTTAATAAGATTTTTTCGTATGAAAATGTCGCGACTTAACTTTAGACGTGTTAATATCACGAAACACAAAGAAATTAAACATACTAACACAAAAAAATGTGTAATATTTGACAATGTGAAATTATAAATTATAAAGATGATAAATTGATATCTGATATTAAGACATTAATCTGGCTATTAAATAACATAACATAACAATATAACATCTTATCTATTGTTACTGTATAAGACGGTATGAGCGAACTCATTTATTGTAAAAAATTTAATATCTAACTTACCTACTGTTACGATTTATAGCGTAGTACCCAAAGTGTCTGGACAAACCCGCAATTGGGTTTATGGACACTTTTATTTAATTTTGTATTTTGTACTGTGTGTTTTATAAATAAATAAATAAATAAAAAAATAAATAGAAATTAATTTTAAATGATTTTATAAGGAGTAGTGCTCTGGGGTTGCAAGTAATTAAAATTATGAGAGTGAAACAAAGGAAATAAACAAGTTAACGTTCATCACATTTATGCGTTAAAGATCAAGAATTTACCAATATCTTCCCGAGTGGCGTGCTGGTAGACGACACAGAAGCGGATGACGAAACGGTCGCGCACAGAGGCGGGCACCATGTGGATCTTCCCCGAGGCGTTGATGTTGGTCAGTAGCTTCTTGTTCAGCTCGTCCACCTGTTCGCCCGTTTCCTCTGGACCTCCCACCAAACGGAAGCAGACTAAACCCAGCTACAATAAATTAATTAATTAATAAAGAGCTCAAATAATTGGTGTAATTACTTTGGGGAATAAAGGTTATCATTTTAAACGGAAATGATTTCATTTTTACCTTCACTTGGTTGCAGACTTGGAATCTCTCGTCCTTCTTCACGAGTTGTTCAAAGTATTTGGCCAGTTCGCAATGACGGCGCACATACTTCTGCAAGCCGGTTATGCCGTAGCTCCTCAGCATGAACCAGAGCTTGAGCGATCGGAAACGTCGGCTTAGCGGCACCCCCCAGTGGCGGTAATCGATAGCAGTGTGATCGTAGCAGTGCTGGAGATACAAAGGGTCGACAACTAGCGCCGACGTCAGGAGGTATCTATTGGTAACCCACAGGAGAGAACTGTCGAAGTTCGTAAGCATCAGTTTATTAGGGTTGGTGTTAAAGGAATCTGCGTATTCTACTCCGGCTAGATGGTATTTGTGCTCGGGACAGAGAAACGCGCTGCCGGCGTACGCGGCGTCTACGTGCAGCCACACGGACGGGAACTTCCTCACAACGGGACCTATCTCAGTTAGAACGTCAAACGAACAAGACGAGGTCGTTCCCAACGTAGTTCCTACAAAGAACGGAACTAGACCAGCTTCCTCGTCTTCTTCCATAGCCTGAAATTAGGTAAGAATTAAGAATAGTTTCGTTCATTTTAGATACAATTAAAGTTTACAATCATTCACTAAGTTTATAATGTATATAGTAACTATTTTATAAATAATAAGTATTCGCAAAAAATATCGCTATCATTTGCATGCGTCAGATCAAAACCACACTCAATTGAGTGGAGATCGTTTTAATTAAAGCCATCTTCATTTCTAAAAGGGAAGAATGGTGAATTTCAGTATATTTGCGTCATAGAACGTTGTTCACAATGCGGCCGTGTCTGCCGGCGCGCCACGTATTTCCGGAATCCGCGGCCGAGTCATTAAACGGCTGGCAGCGGTGCCTGCGGAACATCACGCCGCCGCCCGTCGCCGCCCGACGCCGCCCGCCTTTTCAATTATCTCTCGATTATCTTCACCGCGCCATAGAATCTTTATAACATACCACTCCTGCTTTTATTAAAATGTTCGTGATTTTCTAATACAACTTTAAATTGCGATCAAACGTGACCCTGATTTTGACCCTGACATGAAATAAATTGAGTTATTGAGTACCTTACCTGTTTCAAGGTTTCACCTCTTAGAGCTCCATTTTCATCTGGTTCCAAGATGCGCATCTTAACAAAGCTTATCATAGCCGCCTTCTCAACGCAAGAATGCGCCTCTTTGGAGCAGTATGCGATCAGTTTTGACAGCAAAAGACCTTCATCTACTGTGGGAAACTGATGCTTCAGGCGTTTGATGCCGTTAGCCCTTGCAGCGAGCATGCAGACAAGCTTACTACATTCAATAGTGTTCAAACGCCATCTATGTTAATTTATGGACATGTATCTAATTTAATCAAATGACAAGTTTTTTATCTTAAAATTAAATTAAACACTCTTTAAATTAATTTTAATCACTCTTAATAACAATTTAATTTATTATAACTCATTCATAATAATGTGACATTTATTTATCACTGACAAAACTACATCGCTTTTGCAAATACCTTTATTAATGGGTATTTATATTATTAATACGATTTTTTTCAATATTAAGTTTTCGGTTCGTAGATAACAAAGGTCTTTGTGACAAGGGGCGTTACATTCTATAAATAGAGTCCGATAAATATACCTGCGTACCTAGACTTTCGTTATTGATTATTGCAAGAGCTAAAGGTCTCCCTCCCTTCCCGGTTTCATCCCCCTGATCTAGTTTATGCATCTCGAATCTTCCGACAAAATGTTATGTAATTGATTTGAATTTCAATTTAATGTTCGATGGTATATTTCTTTAGATAACGTTATTTTTGAATAAAGGATTTGTTTATTTCAAAGGGTTTTTTTTCTTTTTCAGCCTAAATGCACCGTTATTCGTAGGCACCACTTTATCTTAGTCATTGTCCATTTTTGATATCAATTCTGGGATTTCGTTTCCGAGAGAATTATAAATTAGTCATCAAACCATCATCTTTAAAGAAAGATGTAACGATATGTTTTATATACATGGAACCTTGTATGAAAATGTATGAAAAAGTATTCGCATCGACATGAGATTTATACGTACTTTAAGATTTGTGCTGCGCCCTGTCGTGTATATATGAGATTTTATACGTTATACGAGTACTGTAAACCAGATATGGGGCACACAATCGGCTGAAGTAAAGAGCAATTTAGAATAAGTATACCTAGTTGTTAATAATGTTCATATTTGAAGCATTTTTAAAGACAGATTGTCATCTATACTAATATTATAAAGAGGAAAGATTTGTATTTTTGAATTTTTGTATGTATTGAATTAACTCAAAAACTACTGGGCCGATTTAAAAAATTCTTTCACCGTCAGAAAGGTAATTTATCTGTGAGTAACATAGGCTATATTTTTTAATTCCACGCGGGCGAAGTCGCGAACAGTTAGTCTGTAAATAATACAATGAAACCAAAAGTTATTTACTTGTTATTTTCATTACTCATTAGCTTCTGTAAACAACTGAGCAATAGACCTTATAAAGAATGAATGGCCTATTACATTGTAGTTACCTTCGCAAAATTCCGCATTCCTTTATATTCTGATCGCATACATCGAAGCCTTGATTGCTTCTGTATAAAAAATAAAACCTTACATATATTAAATGCAACCGAAATAGACAAATAACAAATACGCACTTACGTGGTTTATGCGTCATAAAAGTTCCATAGTGTAATAATTACGTAATTCATATCTATTGAGAGAGATAAAGGGGATTTTTGTATACATTTATTGACTGGCTGATTTGTCCACGTGAGATAAAAAAAAATATGTAAAAATATAGCCTATGTTACTGAGTGATAACATAGCTTTTTAATGATGAAAGAATTTTTGAAATCGGTACAGTAGTGTTTTAGTTATTCCAATAAATACAAAAATACAAATCTTTCCTTTTTATAATATTAGTATAGACTAGCTGTTGCTAGCGATTTCGTCCGCGTGAAATTAAAAATAAAAAAACAGGCTGTGTTACTTGACGTAGCTTTTTAATGATGAAAGAATTTTTGAAATCGGTCCACTTTTTGAGTTATATTACATACAAAAATACAAATCTTTCCTCTTTATAATAGTAGAGATTAGGCTCGCTTTTTGCCGCGAAAAGTCTGCGCAGAATTGGAAAAACTCAGAACAACGACGACTTAACTCTATAGAGTAGTGAAACGGACATCCTGGACTTCTATGACATAATAAAATACCTAAAATTCCAAAGCAATAACACACTTATTGCATATAAGGCATTGGTGAACGATACATCATTTCAATTCAATTACATATCAAACGGCAGGATATTGAAACGAATATTAAACTTTTCGCTTCATAAACGCTGCTTAGAATCTCAGGGAAGTCAAAAGTTTAATGAAATTTAGAGTTTACGCACGGCCTTATCATTTAAGACCCTGTTACGTATTCAATTGTCGTTTCAGCATTCTGCGTTAAATCACATAACATGGATGGCACATGACTCAATAGGCGGTAGACACAAAACAATTGAAATTAAGATAGTGGGCTGCGATCGCCCACTTCCCCATTTATAAACTTTAACACCTACCATCAAAATGTTTAATGTTTTTTTTTCCTAACATCTAGTGATCATCTCATACTATTAGCAATACTTTAAAAAGTATATAGACGGGACAATGAAAAAAATTTTTTCACTGGTACTTTATCTGATAGGTACTATCCGTTGTCAAGTTTAGTGCTACCTCGTGTCCTTGTATTGACATTTAATAAAACATTTTACAAAATTCTAATAAGCTCCATCTATTTTTATAGAATAAACTAAACAAAACTAAACAAAACTAAACAAAGCTAATCAAAACTAAACTAAACTAAACTGTGTTAAAAAATAAAATTTAATTTGTTATATTGACATGTGGTTTTAAGAATAGAATAAGATAAAATTTAGAGGAATAGCTAGAGTTAGTGAGATTATGTAAAAAATTCAAATGAAGTGTCAACTATGCCACCTCTATATGATGTTTTAATCTCTTTGACTATTATTGTCTTATTTTTGTATCATAGACAGCAACTAAAATGAACAAAACACTACAATGCAATCTTACAATGATAAATAATACGCCGACTCCACTGCGCCAGTGTATTCCCGCCTTAAAACTTGGCACACAACCTACGCTAGCAAATTTGTCATGTAAATATTGTATTGCTCTAAAAAAAGCGACAATTCTCATGTCGGGTTACCTTGACCCGAGTCACTGGAACACTCACTTTCCTCCGACACCCGCCGCGGCTTACTCTTGACACACATTGCGATCGAAATGCGATCGGAATTCGGTTGAACAACGATACAATTGATACCATTTCTTTTTAATTAGATATAAGTAATTAACATTTAAAATAATGTAAAAAAAATTAAATTTTATTATTGGGTACTGTTATATTATTAGTTTTTTTTAAATTTAAAACACACCATTAGTTCTGATAACGAAATAATCTTACTTCTTATTAATAAATGAGAAAGTTTGGATGGATGTTTGTTAGAATTTGTAGCCTAAACTATTGAACGGATCACGATGAAATTTGGCATAGAAATAACTTAATCTGAAAACACATACTAAGTTTTTTTAATTCCGCGCAGATAGAGTCGCGGGCTAAAGCTGGAATAAAAAGAACCGTTTAATTATTTGTTTTAATTTATAAAATTCGTTTATTAATAAGTCCGCGCTGTGTAGGAGAGCACTAAGAAACAAATAACTGAGTTTATTTGCAATATGAAAGGGAGAGTATAAGTTTTAGGCATGTATTTTAGTATTACTAAATCTTGACACAGTTTCGTTGCGTTTGCAGTTTGTTGGTAATACTGTAGAACCGGATTATTGGTAC
Source organism: Papilio helenus (assembly GCA_026546675.1). Lineage (NCBI taxonomy): Eukaryota > Metazoa > Arthropoda > Insecta > Lepidoptera > Papilionidae > Papilio > Papilio helenus. The sequence continues at coordinate 1,118,792 of JAOCNA010000012.1, read as the reverse complement.
AGTCAGGTGCAATAAACTATAGCATATGTTGCTTGTACTCGAGGGATGAATCGCATGTAACAAGAAGATGAGTGTGGTACACCGGTAGAGGTAGACGTAGAAAGAGATGGATAGATTGCGTGAAAGGTGACATGAAGAAGGGATGATTGAGACGACGGATAATAGAGTTATCTGAAGAAATAAACCAGTTGTGCCGACCCTACCGTGTAGGATAAGAGGGAAAGATGATGCTTATTCGAACCAGAGAAGAACCAATGACGAAATACATGTATAGACCGATAAGTGATAAGACCAGGTAGGCATGTTATACTAAATTTTAATAGTTCACTAGCGCCCTCTTGTCAGTGTCAAAGAGTGTTATAATTAAATAGTGTTTTTCCAATGTAAATAATTTAAACATACTCAATTTAATAAGTAAACTAGTCAATATGTAGTAAAATACAAATACATTTTATTGTTCATAAATAAAACATAACCTATAATATGATAATTTTGCAAAATCGTGTTCTGAAACAAAACAAATTGTGTTTATGATGAAGCGATGATCTCACAGTAATTCCCTACGTCGAATGGCTTTTCAAACTATCTTAAATATCAATGTTATTAATATTACCGTGTTCGAGGAAAACAAACAGGATGTAAGTACACGCGCTAAATCGTGACTTAACATAGAAATTGCAATACGGGCATAATATGTGATTGTCATTTGCCAGTTACTAGCGCAATGCATCCGCATGCACTGACATGTGTATCCACACAATGCTTCTAGCTGCCACGTGTAACTTGCATGCAAGTGTGCCAGTTACTGTCAAGTGTATTTTCGCCTTAAGATACTAATCAAAGAAGTTAGATTTCTATAGTCCTATCTCTACATATTGTTGAATACCTTTAAAACTTACAGTAGTCGGCAATTGACTTGGCACGTCGATACAAGCGTACTCTTTTGTCCGACGTGCCAACAACGGAGTACTATATTCTCTGTATTTAGCGTTCCGACATTGTATAGGAGTACGTTCAATGACGCAATTGGTGAAAAGGTCAAATTAACGAGTTCTACGATTCGTCTCCGACATTCCTATTACTTGCAAAACGTGCCCGCTAACTCATCTTTGTTCGTGTCCTTTGAAAGATAACTCAAAAATATAAATAAAAAAAAACATGCAGATTAATTGAGAACCACCTTTTGGAAGTCGGTTAATAATAGAAATTAAATCCTAGAACATAATTTTTATCAGAAGATTGCAAGAACTCAGTCGACCAAATGAATTCACGAAAACAGTGAAGCGACCCCAGCTCATAAACAACTGCAATGCTTTGCTCAACTCTAATCGACAGAAGAGGGGACGCACAGAAAGTTTATATTTCTTCTTCTTGTCCCTTCCGTCAAATTTAAATCCGCTTCCCATCCTTTCTTTAAAACTTGCAGGAAAAGGAAAACTAAAATTAAGCCTCGTGCAAATAAATTTGTATATAAACGCAGCTAGTATAAATAACACAAAATGTCATTAAAACCGGACTGGCCGATACATCCGGCAACGGTCAT
>JAOCNA010000012.1:891803-906116 GCA_026546675.1 Papilio helenus | reverse complement strand
AAAAAAAATAAAAAAAAAAAAAAAAACATACAGACGACTTGAATACCTCCTTCTTTTGGGAAGTCGGTCAAAAATAAGGTGAATAATACAATCATCGTTACTCTCCGGAACGCGACTGAAGACGTATTAAAAAACGATAAATGAAGGCATAAATTCATGGCGTTAGTGAAACATTTTTTCCAATATTCAGAATATTATTTTTCAATTCGTTCGGTTCGCAGTACGAGCTCTAAGGCTGCTCATAAGTTATTCAAATCGTTTGATGAAATGGCGGCCGTGATACACGCAAAATGAAACGTCTCTAAATTATATTGTTTCGTAAAACGATATCTCTATTATCACGTAAAATAGATTTACTCAGTAAAACATCCACAAATTAATATTTACAGTCTGATGAACGAACAAACCTTTTTGCTATATAATGTGTTAAGGAAATTCATATTAAAATGCTTTTAAAACAGGAGACTTTTTTAAACATTGAATTAACTATGTCTTTATTTATAGAACAATCAATTGTGGACTTAACGTCAGATCAAATTTAGTATTTTGAAACATAGAATTTTATGAAGTCATTTTTACTTTTACAAGCTGGAATATAACAAAATTACACGGCATACGTGACAGGAAACGTCGGTGAGAACACAATGCACCTCTGATAGCGAGATTCCTGTACCATCGGAAAAAAGACGACCGTGAAATGAAAAATCATATTTTCCATGTTGGTAGCACACACACCTGATATCTTATACAGACCAGACTAGAGAAATAATAAAAGGTGGTGTACGGTACACGTAATGCAATGGTTTTTTTTGCATATATGGACTCAAAGACAAAAGAAGCGCGATGCGAGCCAGCATTGTGGAAAATTGATAACATTATCTCCTTTCAGTTGAGCATAAATTATTATTTTTCCTGCTAGTGAATATGCAGCTTTATATCTATGTTTTTGTTTATTGAGAGACGAAATAGAGTTACTATTTAGTCATAACAAGGCTGATACTAACTTAATTCCAACGAGTAATTTCACGGATGAGCTTCGACGTTAACGAGACTCGAGACTCAACTCAATGTTAATTACACATTTTTTCGAATTTCCCTAAAGTGTGCCATCTCGAAAACTTGCGTCAGTTTTTCACTTTGATGTTGGTGTTTAAATTTCGTAAAGGTACCGTTGTCAAAAAAGTAACAATAAAGTGTCTGTAGAAGTGATGAAAAATACAGTTTTTAATAGAATTTTAACTAATATAAATAAAAAACTGTATTTTGACGTTACCGTGGTAGATAGAAATAAATGGTTCATACCATTTTATCAGTTAATTAATAAGTCACACATTAAAGAAACAAAGAATAAACATAAAAACTGTTTTTGTATAATGTAATTTAGTAATTATCTAGAGTAGACAAAGACGAGATAAATTTTAATTATACGTAAATACATAAAAACAACAATTTACATGTTTTCTGTTTACAAAACCCTCGAGAGCGATATTATAATTGCAGATTAAGGCACAAAAGCTCAAATGCAAATATTGCCACAGGCTTCAGAACTTTCGCATGGACGAGATATTTTCACTTAGTAAAGCTTATTTTTAATAAAAATACGAAGTACTAAAAGTGCGTCTGACTCTTTTATTATAAGAAATGTTTTTATTTCTACTTTTATAAAGAGTAGATAACTACAGACGTAATATAATATATTGTATAGTTTACATTACCAAGATAAAAGTCAGACAGTATTAAATAAACTTTGAATATATTTAATAATATCGATAGCAAGTCGATGCAACAGAACAACTTTAACCCCGGAACGTGACTCGACAGCGAGACTCAAACGCGAAAAATATATCTGTACAATTGAAAATAACAACCACGAACTACTAGCGAATTCCCCATGGAACGTGGAATATTTGAGGAATTATAGAGTAGTTTTAACTTAAACAAACACTACAATTATCCACACAAATGATTAAAGGATAAATAAGATTTCTGCATGTAACAAACACTTAAAATAATCTGTTACTTGTGGTTGTTGAATAATAGAAGAAAAATTACATTTGTATCTAAATGAAAAGGTAAAAAACCAAAGTTCATAATCACTGCTTACCCCTTTGAATTAATGCTGCACATGTTTTTGTATCTGTTTAGTTCTGTTAGTTTCTTAACTTTAAGATACTACCGACCGTAGCTGAGCATGTCAGATTATTGAAGTTACCTTGACACACTTTTCTACGGAACTTATTTATAAAACAATACGACTTAAATGCGGTTTGAGGCCGGAACGTATTCGTCATATACGAAAATATTTCTATGTTTAAACAAGAGTATAAATCATGTTTTCCTCATTCACCTTAAATTATTATGGAATGTATTACTTATATAAAAAAATTTAACACTCAAATTCATTTTGTTGGTGCCTTCGCTTCTGCACTAGATTGTATTCCAGGAGCTAGTTTATCCCCAAATCTATTTTTCTTTCTGGGTTTAAGATAACAAATGGCCAGTTTTCTACCTCTAATAGTATAATATAAAACCTCCTTTATGTCTAAACGACTATCGGCGACTGTTATTTCTACGAACAATGTACAGCTGTCGACCGCGACTCCGTTCGCGTGGAATTATAAAAAACAAAAGCAAGTAGCCTATGTGTTCCTCCAGACTATGCTCTACATCTATGCCAAAATTCAGACCTCTTTAATCATTTAGGCTACAAACTCAAACAAACATCCATACATTTACACTATCGCCTTTGTAATATTAGTTAGAAGTAAGATTTCTACTAACGCCATCGAAAAGAAACATCAGCGTCGAACTTGGAGCTTTCATTTGTCTATTTAGATTTATTTTCAATGAATACGAGTAGAGTCCAGTTAGGAGTTTTGGATCGAGGTCGACTAATTATAGCTTTGCACTGAGCCCGCTGCCATTAGGCTCTCTTGGAGTGCTCGGTGTGTAATTAAATACGTACAGCATTTGCATTGGGAACACCAATGTTCCTGTGTCGACGGTTAACGAGTTTCTGTACTATGGAAAAAAATTGGTCAAGAATTTTGTAAATTGCTTAACAATTTTATGCTAACAAAAATGGCATTTTTAGGACAGCGGATGGTGTGTTCGCAATGAATTAAACTGCGACAAAATAAAGAACTTATTAAGTACTGAGCTGGTTATTTTGTTTTACACTTCCCTTTTCTACCCCTTTCGTATAAGGATAGCATGTAGGTTTGACAGGGACTGGGACCCATAGACAGAGGAAATTTCCTCTTTCTATGGGTCCATAGGCAACGCGTCTGCAAATGTAGATGTCTATGGGCAGCGGTCGCTTCGCTAGTTTGACGAATTTCGATGACTGCTTGCTCGTTTGTCAACTTATACACCAAAAAAGGTTTAAATCAATGATTACCGTCTCATAACTTTATTAATTTTTTCTAAATAAAGTTACTGTCTTTCTTTTATGTGACACTAACTGCCCGCGACTTCATCCGCGTAGAATTGAAAAAATCAACAAAAGGAAGCAGTCTGTGTTCTTCCAGACATCTCTACATCAACTTTAGGTAGAAAACTGCAACAAACATCCATCCATCTAAGCATTCTCATTTATAATATAAGTAAGATTTAATGAATCCTTTATGAATCATAGCATCAAATGCACTGAATTTAATTTATTTTACTTCAATGACTTTCATATAGTACGGATAAAGAGTAGTGTGTCTCAGAACTGACTAAAACAGACCCGCTGGAACCCAATCATCTAAATGGACTACTAATGGATTACACCTTTTCGCTGCCAAACAGAGACTTTCAAATGTACTAGCGAGATAAAAAAAAAAACGTAAATTATTTTTTCGAGTGTAAAAGAAGATTAATGGAATAAATTTGTTGAAAATTAAATGTCATCTAAGATGCATCACATTTATAATTTAAAAGGACACGTGAAAACTTTTTCGTAATTACTCGTATATTTAAAAAATCTATGTTCTTTTGTTTCTTTAATGTTTGTAGTCTTTAGTAACGTGTAATAAGCCATTTAAAGTGATTGCTTGCTTCGTTTAACCCAATTAGTGAAGCTGAATAATTTCCTTGGATTGATCGTCCCTCCGACTGTCCATTATGTAGGAAGCTATTATCGCCACAGAATAGGCAATGCATACTTGACTATTGATGTTTGAATATTACATAAATTATGACATGAATTACTATATAATCTGTAGTTGAGGAACTATTGATAACTAATAGTGTCAAAACGGGCAATATTCTGTGTGTTTGTTTTCCAAGTATGTTTGTTTGTGTATAAATTGCATTGTAATGGCCTACAGCCTAAAATACTGAACAGATTTTGGCAGTGAGATATTATTCTATTCTATTTCATTTACTTTATTTACAATTATAAATAAAAACAGTCTTTATTTCTTTATTTTATTAAATTATTTCTTATACTAGTGCATAAAACAAGACATGTTCAAGGAAGAAAAATGGTCCATTAAATAAATAAGAATCCCCTTTTCATATAAACAACGTGACACTTCTCGCTTGCAGCAAACTGGAAAAGTTTTTCCATTAAATCAGTCGCTGCTCCAGACTTTGCATAAAGGACGGAATAGTTTCTTGGTCAAGTGTATTACAGAATATTGTTTATTCTAGTACAATAACTATATTAATCAACATTTCGACAAAGTTTACGGTAATAATATTAAAAAACCAGCTCAAGTCCGCTACTTCGTTCGCGTGGAATTAAAAAAACGTAGGTAGCCTATGTATTCTTTGGGAACTCTACATCTATGCCAAATTTCATCGAAATCCGTTCAGTTGTTTGGACTACAAAGTCTAACAAAAATCCATCCAGTCACTTAATTTTTTTACATATTATGCTTTGGATTGGAATATATTTTTGTAACTCTATAATATATACAATTTAAATTCGTTTCGTAAATGAATTGTATTTTGTAACAATGATGACAGACATCTTGCCAGCGGCGAGACACGGGCGGTGGGGTCCTGACTGACAATGTAACATTCCTTCATTGAATTTATAATGTAACAAATGCCAGTTGTTACACATTATAATGAGGGACAACATTTACATTTTAATTTGCAACTCAAAATAAAAGTCGATACTAAAAAAATTGTGTATAATTTTTTTTAACTGAATTTTTTATCGCGTTAGTTTTTTTGTTGTTTTATTTCTAAACAATTGATAAAACAGTTAAAGATAAATGCTATTCTGAAAATTAAAATTAAAAAAAGTATATTTAATTTAATCGTATTTATTTAATTTGATTTAGCTGAGGAACCGAACAGTTTAGTAAAAACTGTGAGTGTGTACTACTCAATTGAAGTTTTCCCTGCATATGAGGTTTTAACTAAATAGTTCGACTCTTCAGTATAAAATATCAGAACTGAACGATTATAGCGGGCTTTAGGTTACTATATCTCAATCTATTCATAACATCCCTTTTGTTTATAGATACCCGAGCATAATTCAAACGGATGGCACCTTCAAAACAAAAGAAGGAAATACGTGAAGAAATTATCGAGATTAAAACTCAAATAAAACCGGACATCAAAAAAATCCACGACATTGAACAGCAGGTTTGATAATTTTTTAATATTCAATTACATATTTGTCTCAGAGGTTTATTTCAATTTGTAAAATCAAATTATTTTTCGCAGGTAAAAGATAAAGAACCAAAAACGGAACGAACACGTTCGAAAACATCACCCGAAACTGTAGAAGAACAAAGAGAAATCGAAGAGCCTGTAGAACACATTGAAACTAAAGTCGAAGAAGTAAAAGTTGAGCGTCATGTAGAACAGTTTAGAAAATTCGACCCATCGTCGCCAGCAAAGCCAACGCCTAAACATTTGCAAAGGCATATGAGAAATGAATCCATGAGATTCCCATCTGGAGACTTTTCCAATGTTACTATCACTCCGAGAAAGTCTATTACTGTTGAGACAGTAGAGACGAAACAAGTAGTCGACACTAAGACTGATTCATTTCCCAAAGAAGTGATTTCACAAAAAGAGATAGACAGAGCAAGAGTCGAAGAAAAATTAGACGATGGTGATAAATCGCCAGAACTTGTTACCGATATCGATACCGAAAAAGACGTAGCGGAAACAACGTTGAGGGATAAAATCAGTTCATTTGAGTCCAAAATTTCTAAAGAACCATCTATTGACGCAACAAAAACTATTAAACTTACGAAGGAAGCGTTGAAAAAACACACCCTTGAGCAAGATCAAAGTATAGAATATACTCAAGAATTCGTTAGGGAACAATCAAAGCAGATATCAAGTGCTGATACACAAGAACATGTAATTCAAAAAGTAATATTTGAATCTGAAAGGCACGTCGAGACAGTCAAGTCAGTAAAAGAAACAATACAACAGTTTGATATAAAAACAAAACAAGAAGATAAAATTAAACCATTCCCTAAAACTATGAGAACTGATTCGACACTGGTGCAGGTTTCATCTGAGGAGGACAGCGAGTTTCTTAAGAAATCAACTGACTCAGAAACTGAGACTGAATCACAAACTACGGTTAAATTAGAAAAAGACAAATTGAAGTCAAAAATTAGTGCTGAAAAACTTTTTTATGACGGTAAATTCGACATGAGGGACAAAACTGAACCAAAACCTGAAAAGGGCCAAGACAAAGATGACCAACATAAGAAAGATGATGATGATCATGATAAAAAAGGTGGTGACATGGTAGCAATTTCGGAGATGAAGCTGGAAAAACAATTAACTCAAGAATTAAGGAGTAAAGTTAGTGAAGAAGATATCACGGAAGATATAGAACAAAAAGATGTTTCTATTAAGCAAACAGAAAAGGTAAATATTGCTTTTATTGTGCTCACTCAACATTTTTTGGTTGCTGTAATACTTACATTTATTTTCTTCTTCAGACGGATACTCAACAGTCTACAGCAAGCACGAAATCTGATTTAACTAAGTATACCAAGACAGATTCCACAGGTTCAGACTTACATGATTCTGTAGCACGCAAGATTTCTCAAGATTCTCCTGCACAATCAACTATAGATAAAGTAGATTCTTTAGCTGATCTGCAACAAAGTACTGAAAAAGACGTCAGCTTTGTGTCGCATACGGAATCTAAGGTCAGTTATAATTTTTGTCAACTCATAAAAGTGAATTCACTAAAGGGCATACTTAATTTTCTTTGTTGACATTTTACTTTCAGGCATATTCGAAACATAGAAGCGATTCTTTGGACGAAGCGTCACAGTTTTCAGATTTGGAAGACCAAGTAGGGATAAGCCCTGCGCACCGACCAGTCCATGATAAAGAAATGACGATATCTTCAAAAATGGAAGAAAAGATCTCGACAATCACTGAAGCTGAAATTAATGAAAGTATTAAAGAAGAAGTTCTTCAAGTTGTAAAAATTGAGACGGAATCAACACTTAAAGACACTGAAAAGGTACCCACAATAGTTGACACGATCATACGTTATAACATTGATGATGATAACATGATTATACAACTTTTTTTTCTATATTTTAGATATCACCATCCAAGGAATCGCCAGTTATAAGTTCAAAAGCGCGACAGTTCATAGAAACTGTCCCAGAAGATGATTCCGTGCAAGAATGTTTCTTCTCGAAACGTATTTATTCAGATTCCTTAGAAGATTCAGAGCATACTGATTCTCGACGTCATTCAGAGGCAGAATCTCTGAAATCAGACCAATCAGATTTTAGAGCCAAAATTTCTTCATCTGATTTCGATGAACGGGCGGAGTACGAAGAAACTGCTGACTCTGGCAGTGGATTTGGAGATGAGAAGTTTGAAGAAAGTATTGGATTTACAGCTATTAAAATAGATCCAAAGGCTTTGCATAGAGATAGCAAAGATTCCGACTCCGACAAAGTTGAAGAAACCGAAGTAGTTTTCAAAAAGGTGGTTCCAAAACGTCATTCTAGAACAGAGTCTATTTCCATAACAAAGTTAAGTGATTTGCAACTGGACCTTGAATTACCTAAGCCTAAACAAGAATTTCAAATGATTGTAACTGAGGCAGAAGAAATAGAAAAGTCATTTGAAAAAGATGAAGCATCTGATAAAATTTCATCTGAAAGTAGCAGAGAAGTTGAAATATCTGACCGAAAATCGTCAGAAGGTATTTCAGATAGAATATCTTCAGAAGACGCTGTCACTGATAAAAAGACTTCGTCTGAAGAAGAAGCCGCTAAGGAAGGTCAACGGCTGTTAGAGATGGAATCCGAAAAAGAATACAAGGAAACAATGACGACGACTGAAACAGTGGAATTAAGAACACGTGTTCAAAAAGAAGAAATTGTGGATAAAGGTAAGGTATAATTTGATAAGTTTTACACCAATGAAAAAGTAAGTACTTTAAGACATTGGTGTAATTGTAACAGAGTAATTAACTTCAAAACTCAGGTCAATAACTCCCGTCAGAATGGCGCGCTATTCTTAATTATTCTGAATGACATTAACAGATAAGGTCTTATGATTACTAAAAAAAAAACAAAAAATATGAATAACTATGTTTACTTTTAGTTGCAGTGGAAAATAAGCGACAATCTGTTACATCAGCGGGATCAGGTTCTATCGGTGAACTGCGGTTAGAAGAAAAGAGACTTTCTGATGCCCAAAGTCTAACAGAATCAAGAGATTACACATTTGAAGAATCTGAGGACGATATTGCTACACAAGGGACGCACGTTGATGTACCCAAAGAAAAGTCTGATCATAAAGAATACGATGTAAAAATCGAATCTCCTGGTATGTATAGCACGTAAGAGCGTGCTCACACCTTCGTCTAATCTATCGCACAACGATTGTCGATTGTTTCGCAGCCAATTCAAATGTTTAGTTGCAGAACTAAAAATCGAATAGTAACGGGTCTACTGGACCTACATTCTGATCGTTTTGTATTCTGTGGATGGTTGCAAGTTTCAATTTCTGGATCATATACAGTTCCTGGACTACATTGAAACTGTAAAATCAAATACATTTTTAGATTATTTTACTTAAATTAACAACATGGAAAAATCATTAATAATTCTATAGTTTCAACTAACATACAATAAACATCTTACCTTGACTACTGTATATTTGCCTCTCGAAGCTTTAATACATCGGTAAAATATTGAACAGTCTGTTGGTTCTGCTAGGAACCCTTCGTTGTTACATGTGATTGGCTCAGGCTTAGGTCCAGAATACAATTTTATTACACGACCACGTGAATGCCGACTTTCATCTGACGAATCTGGAGAAATGAATTTGTTTAAAAATTCAGAAAAATTAAAATACAATAAAAAAAAATAGTACTCACTGTTGTTAAGTTGGACTCCTTTTATAATTACGAATTGTGTTAGTAGAACTATGTAACATTTTATTAAATAATTTTTCATCATGGTGTTTAAGTATCGCTTGCAGTCAATTGTCTCAGTTTGAGATGATTATAAGTAAATCATGGTTCTTGCATACAGCAGTCTGAAAGAAATAAAATGCAAACACGTGTTAATGAAATTTTGCTATTCATCTAAATTAGGAAAATATATTCTTTTTTTTCAAATTCAATATTTATAATAAAATCCAACGAAATTTTGTACTCTCATCGTAGTGTAGTTTTTTTATTATGTGGTGAAATAATTAATCACAGGCTACTTATTATTTATACTAATTTGTTTGATTTTTTTACTATAATTAAATATGAACTATCTTTAATCGTGGATTCATATAATTTAAGATTTTGTTGTTTTTATAAATTAATCGTAAGTGATTTGAGTGGCGACAAGAGTTTACTCACTAGTAAAATGTATTAATTTGATTAATGATCGATCTACTAAGTAACTTAAGACTTGACAGTATGCAGTTATCTCATCCATTACCATGATCTTGGCAAAGATAGCCAAAGCAGTACTTTAAACGTGCCTGTGTTGTTGATGATAAGAAAGAATTTTAAGGAAACTAAATAGAAAAGGCTAAAGTAAACGTAATTTTATATTCAAATGAATGATAGCCTTAATTTTCTATAATGATATCTAGTAGGTGACACTCAGGTAAGTGACGCATATACTAATCTAGTTTATTGTATAAAGTGAGCGTGACCCGTTACAAGTTCATCACATACTAGCTGGTGCTCGCGATTTCGCCCGTGTGAAATGAAAAAAATATAGCCTATGGTACTCACAGATAAATTACCTTTCTAACGGTGAAAGAATTTTTTAAAATCGGCCCAGTACTTTTTGAGTTATTTCAATACATACGAAAATACAAATCTTTCCTCTTTCTAATATTAGTATAGATTACAATTATAAATCTAAATATCTAACTTTCAAAATATAAATAAAGTGTTAGATACAATATCAATATATCTAGTTATTTCGGTCTGAACTATGTACTTATTTCCATGTTAATTGCTGATTTTTTACTAGTCTATACATTGTATTATGTAAGAGCAATTAATTAATTAAATGTAAGAAATAAAACTTAAGACAGAAAGTACTTTAAAACATCTGGATTACATTAGAATGTGTTTTTTTATAAGAGAAGGGGGCAAACGAGCGGCGGGAACACAAAAGTGATCAACGACGCCCATGGACATCCGCAACACCAGTGGACACTTTTGTAACACTCTACATAATTATTAACTTATAAAATGTAGGGTAGGATGTGAAAAACGCAGTACTATGTAAAATAGACTAATAGTGCAGTAAAATAAATGTACTTTTAAATCACATTTCAGAGTCATATAAGTTGGTTCGTTTTTTGTAAATCGCATTTTTCGCGTGGTTATCGAATTCTTGCAAAAAAAACTCAATGCGTTTGTGTTTTATTCTTATCCAAACTATTTGAAGTGTACTGAATTAAAAAAATGTTTTGGAAATAACTTTTGTCAGTGCCTTGAATATTTTTTTTATAAGCATAAAATTTTACTTTATAAAATAATACATTTCAATTTTCTATTTATTTATGTTTTCATTTTATTCTGTTTTCAAAGTTAAATGTAGTTAGTATTTATATTTTAGGGTCTTTTTTTACATTTCTATTAGATTTTTTTTTCTGAAAATAAAGATTTGTATTTTCTATTAATTTAATGTTACTTTTATGTCGTTTTTGCGGTAATATTTAACTTACTGAATTAAATATTTAAATTATATACAAAAAAACACTTATCACAAAAAAGGTGGGTACTTTATCATCTCCCGACAAAAAACATTTAACGAACAAATTAGGCATTTTATTTAAAACTACATTCAAAATACGTTTTATTCAATTTTGTCATCGTTTCTAACAGACATGAAAATAAGCCGTACTCTTAATTTTTGTACTAATGCTTGTGAAAAAAACATATTGTAACTTTTTTTAAATATCACAGTCACTTTGTCTTGAAAATTATGTGTTTAAGACCTTAGTATTGTTATTATTTTTTTAGATACGATTTTTTATTTAGATTTAGGAATAAAAAAACGGATTACCTTATTTAATAATTTTGTTATAGATTTAGGGAGACTTAACCTAAAAGGAAACTAATGGCCGGATTCATAACATTTAACCATTCGTTAGGATTTTTGGTTTAATAACTTCTTGAAATACGTTCCAAACTACGTAACTTGAGTTTTACTCTGTTGAACAGGTCAATATAACACTAACGAATCACTAAGTAATGATAAAATAAATGAAAACTTCAGAAACCCAGCATAAGAATACTTTAGGTACTGTTTGGTGAACGCGGACATAAAAACAGCATAAAATGTAACGCGCTAATTATTAAAACTATTACTATTGATTTTAAAACAATTATTACGAAAGATTATAAGCCATTCAAGAACACTTCTCGACTTTTAATGTTACGAGGAGAAGCTACTAACTTAATAATTGATAATAAGAATAGTATGAATAATAGGTATTATAATAATTGTTATAACCTGGTCAGGCAGCTGTCCTGTTGAGTCCATTCACCCTTACGTTTTTTAAAGCGAAATCGATTTTTCAATCGAGTGGACATTGTCGCGCCAAGGTCTGGACCATTTTTTAATTGCTTCGTTCTTTTGCAATGGATTCATTTTTTGTTTAATCTTTGATTTAAAAAAAGTAAAGTGACGATTCTTTGATGATTTACAAGTTACGAAGTAAATGTTACAATTTTTTAATTCATTTGTTTATTTTAATATGTAACATTTAACATCCTGAGTCGTTACTTAAAATTATACAAGAATTTAAAATTCGGCATTTTTTTAATTCATTTATGTTTTGATAAAAATGCTTTATTTACAGAAACCATAGTAAAAATCATAATTTTTGTACTAATCAAAACTTTTAAAAACTCAAAGTACAAAATAATATAAAACTACAACATAAAAGCAAAGGTTTTACAACATAATATAATATACAATTCACAACACTTAAATTACCTGCCGAGGTAGATAGAATACTTCTTTTATTTTTCTGAGATGACCACGCGAATTGACCCACGAATGTGTAAAATTAAGCTGAATATTTAAAGATAAGCACCATAAACAATAAAACGAATCGGTCTTAAAGGCTAATCGAACAACAGTTTGTACAAAGTTATAATAATGACACAGTCCCGAAAAATATCAAGTTTTACCACTTCGATAGAAAACTTGAATGCACAAAAGTCTTTCAAAAGTCGAAATATCGGCGAAGAGGAGTCGGAAATTATAACTTCTAAAAAAATAAAATAAAAATTAACGCACCGGAGGAACTTAACACCACTTACAGACTATGCGGCAAAACGAGCCGAATATTTACATTGAAGAAAAAAAAATGAGGTCAATCGGAGGTTACGGGCAACGCAGCCGGTCGGCGCGGGCCGCGACGGGATGTGGCATTCGGCGGCTACCCGCGGCCCCGCGCCCCGCGCAACCCCGCGCACGCCCCCGCCTGCGCCCTTCGCCCCGCGCCTCTCGCCGCCGAGACCACGTGCGCGTTCCAGCGACAGGGACACTACGTTACTCTACGCACGGGATAAACAGAGATGTAACTACTCTTTTTTCAATTTACTATATTTGCCTGATTTTTATTATTTTTTCGCATTTCGATATTTTATTTTTTAGTTGATGCGCCCCACAACTCACCTGTTGTGCTTGACCCGTTTCGATCTGTCGACCGATCACATGATCGACGGTTTTCGATACCTTTTTTCGGTATCGTACGTAGTGTTAACCATTCCGAGAAAGGTGCGAAATTTTTAATCCTTCTCTTTTTAACGTTCTGTTCGGGTTTAAGTCTGATACTATTTTGTACTAAAATGAAATAACTTTCCAAAGCCCGCGGGTAGATGTTCTTGTATGAAGTTTTTATACAACGATTCCTCGAGAAAAATATGACCGTTCCCATTGCTTGGCTACAGTTTATAAGCAAAACCTCAAAATGTTTTTAGTTTACAAAAAGTTTTACGGAATAAATATTTCGAATAACTAGCGCCAAGGATTTGCAGCGTCGAATAGCGAAACTAACCAAGGGCGCGCGAGATGTTGCGACACTAGCGCTATAAGGTGGCGTCGCGTCGATGCGAAGACTAAGCCAGCGGTTCATTTCATGCGGGTCGTTTATTTTTTTTCTTTTTATTTTAATCGTGAAAGTGCAACGTTCACTTCGCTGGGTATTCAACGGCCATTTTCGTTCGCAGTTTCTTTTTCGTTTTCATTGGTTTTTTACAGACGTTTTGATCATGTCGCAGAATTGCTATGGACGTTGCGTTATAACAGACTCATCCGTGCGATTAAGTATTTACATGTTTAAAGGAAAAACGCGTGTCGTATTTAAGTAACCCATTTTTTCAGTAGATATTTTTATTTCCTTACATTTACTACACGACGATAGTGTTCACATTTTCCCAGAGTTCAATGAATAAATACTTTACCTACTAATTATAATAGATGGCGCTACTAGTACCGTTTCATCGAAATGTTTTATTTTTGTTTCTTCACTTTACGGCTATATAAAAGCAATTTCATTTAGAATTTAATAGATTTATTACATATAAAATTTAATATGATTAAACTAGATTTTTTTAAGAAATGGCGTTATTTAAAAAAATCATCTATAAAAACAAAAACCCGTTTTTATTTTTAACTATACTTTAGATAATTATTTATTTTAATGCTGATGAAAAGTATAAAAGTGGGTTACATTCTAATTTCTAAATCTTACTAATGTTATAAATGCAAAAGTTTAGATGGATGGATGTTTGTACAAGGTATCTCTAGAACTGCTCAACGGATCTCGACGAAATTTGGCACAGATGTAGAACATAGTCTGTAAAAATAATCTAGACTTTTTTTCATT
>JAOCNA010000012.1:836842-847988 GCA_026546675.1 Papilio helenus | reverse complement strand
TGTAAGACTCTCTGGCTGTTCCTTCTTCGCATCCTCCTCTTCTGACGATGGAGAAATGACATCAATCGATACCTTCCATCCAACTACCAAACTTCATGTCACAATGCTGGTCGTCGAAGGGGAACCAAGTGATGTCTATCTTGCATGTGCTCTTGAAAATGCCCGGGGGCACGTACAGGCAACTGCCGTTGCTTCTGACCACCACGTTCGTCTGGTACGTCCCGTCAAAACCCTCGTCAGCACTATACCAATAAGAAATACCTCATCTAGTATCATTATTATAACAAATCGACCAATAAAACATTAAAATATCGATCAAATCGTCGTCATAATGATAAAAATTATTAATAATTTGGTGGGATCAAAGTTCCCTTTGAATATTTAAATGTAGTCTACTTCTATGACTATCTTTTTTTGTCGATATTTTTTGTAAATTTAATAGTAATTAAATTACTATTACTTTGTTGTCCTCAATTGAATTTAATATAGTTTATCGGATTGTATTCTTTGAATTTAATTAAACTTTCCCCAGAAAGCTTTAAGCTTAGAATGTTGTAAAAAGAATTAGCGCCCGCCCTACGAATGAATTAAGTAAATCCGCACAAAGACCCATAAAATCGTAAATAAAACTCTGAAAGCTTTCTTTAATCAATAAGGAATTTTAATTTAGTCGAAGAATTGTAATCTTTTTAATTAAAATTTTAACAATGATCAAAGCATATATTTACAATAAGTTTAATATTTTATTTATTTTATGAAAAGATTAACGCAAAATGAATGAATCGTCATTAAAAGATTGTGAATGTAGAAAAGTAGTGATATTAAGAAATGAATATTTTAATTAATATAAATGTAATTTTTTATTAAATTGTTTAAGCAGAAAAAAATCTAAAGCGCTTTATTTGTTTAATTTTAGTACTGTTAAGGTTTTATCAGGGACGGTTTATTCTGCGAAATCAATGGTAAGTTTTATATTAAAAAAATTAAGTAGTATAATTAAATTTATTTACCATCGACAACCAAAGATATCATCCCTTCGCTTTTACAGATTTGTACATATTGTTTCTCTTTTAATAAAAAAAAACAATAATGTTAATATTTTAAAATTTCACATCTGAAAAGCGAAACGATGATTGTGGTAATTCAAATCAGCGGCAAGCTTACCATGTATATTATCTGTTGTATATGGCAACACAAGTAGGATTTATAGAGGCAATTCTCACCTACTGTCTTGTCACATTAAAAAAATGTTAATAACATATTTAGTATTTATTATAAATTTTTAAGAGAAAAAAATAAATATATACAGAATACCATTTATGCATGCATTAAACATATCAGTAAGTGCTTTTTAAAACTAAAAGAAAATATATTTTAAGGTAGTTTAAATATTTATTTAAAAAAAAAGTTTTCGTAATATGTTTCAGTTGGTTTTAAACTAAACAAATCCAGACATGTCAAAACAATGAAAACAAAGCACATGTTTGTGGCTGTAAATAGTTTTGTACAAAAAGTCGTGCTTGAAATTCTTCGTCGACAGTAGCGCCCTCAGTGGTTTGTAAACTGAAAATACAAGAACATTTACACCACATTTAGTTGGTATTTGTCTGCGAACTCCGTCTAGGGAGAACTGGGGTCTTGATTGCATTGTTCAAATGACAAGATTTACTAGTCCGTTGAACTTCCCTTTAAGTAAGTCAATGGTTTCTTTCACCTTTTTGTACTTATAAAATTTGAATGTTTTTCATACAAAATTAGAACTTATTAGTCATTTTAAAATAAGGTTGCAACATTCTTGTCAATCAAATAATCTTATAATGAAAAATTACTCACAGTAACAAATTATACGCAAAAAATAATTGTATAAAATTGTTATTAATACTTGGCCATTACACTACAAGACTGCATCTCGACAAGGTAGAGAGCGAGTGGCGCCGGGAGAGCACAAAATATCGGCGACGCGTGTGGTGTACGATGTAAGTTACTTGGATTCAATTTCGCTACAATTCACTACAGTTTTGCTACAAGAAATCTTGGTAAAAAATCAAAACATCAACAGCTTGACCGACTAGGAAGTACCATCTAAAGAAACCCTCAAAACGTTACTAGTGTTCAACCAAAGATTTAAAAACAAATTATTTACGAACACAAAAGGAAATCCCGAACATAAAACAGCGTTTGACAAAATCCGAACATTAACAATTGAAAAGGGGCGAAAAGATTTCGCCGCAAATTCACTACAAGTGTCCGTACTTTCTCGTGTTGAATGTATTCATGAATGGTAGACATGTACAGTTGGGAAAACTCGCAGTGTTCCACCTTAATAGTTCCAACATTTTGAAACGAGATGCGGAACAAAATCAATACTACTAATAAATAATTTTATTATCCCTTCGTTTGCACACACTGCTATCTAATTAGTTACTTGTACAAAGCGGCAGAGTTCGTATCGTTGCGATGCACGAGGCAATTTTTCCTCAAGGGACACCGCGGATATCCCTAACTGTACGGTTGGCCGGCTGCCAGCAAATCCGCAATGACCAGCCATGTGTTACACCGAACAGAAAAATATGGACGCGATGTGACAAATTTTATCAATAATCAATATTGTGGTGTTCCGCCTTTTCAAATTGAATTACACTTCACGTAGTTGCAAATTTAAATTTTATTATAAAAATCGTTTTGACATAACTGATTGGTTTTTAGAGATAATGTCATATTTTTGGTAATTATTAATAAGTTCACTCAGGTTATTCGTGCCTATGATACAAACGAATATAGTTTAAGGTTAGAATAATTCACAATTAAAGAGTTAAAAGGCCTATAGATAAGTAGTGTTATTAATAATTACAACTTTGTTAATATCATCCATATAAACCGCTAAGAGTTCGTAGAAGGCCTGATCAAGTCAACATTATCGCCAAACTTTAGTGAGAGGTGTTCGAATAAAACTATTGACATTTGGTATATGTTAATGATAATCAAGTATACTCGTATTTAATTTGACATTAGTGTTATCACAAATTTTGTCCTGACCCTACATTTACCTTGTAGAAAATAATATAATCTTATAAATAGATCTCTAATTCTTTCTTCTTTACTCTTACTGCTTACATGCGTTAGTATATTCAAGAGAAAAAAAGAAAATTTAAAATGTGCAAAGCTATGTTTGTGTTCATAATGCGTGCAAGCCAAGCGCAGAGCACAAACAAGCCCATATTTCACGTCCCCAACTTTACACAACACGTTCACAAATCAGCGATAATTCACTTTTCGTGTTCTTAAAAGATAGCGGGGAATTGGCTCGAGTCCAGCGGCCGCTCAGGCGCTATGTTATTGCCCGCCACTTAAAATATGATCTCGGTAATAAAACGGTATTATTTAAATTGAAAATGTTCTCGGGATCTCTCGTTTTTTTTCGTACTATTTCGTGTTTTCATTACGATTTTTTTTAAGTTCTTTTTCACGTTTTCTATACAAATTATTTAAAATAAAGTTAGTAAAAGCAAAGAGAATGCAGATAATTTGTATATCTATTGACTATCCTATATGTATGTATGTATGGTATCTAACGGGAAACTCCTTGACTTACTAATAAGCATGATTAATAGTACACCCTTATGAGTTTAAACCTATTCTATTCAAATTTTAAATTCTTTTTTGAAAATCATTTTGTCTTACAAGATCGCGCTATAATTTCATCTTGTCTGTTATCTATCTTATAAAACAAACAATCCTGTCGATAAACCTATCTATTAATTAAATTTTTCAGTCAAATCAGTAACAGCTCTACATCACTTTTGCTGACAATCTCACCATTTCTGATATCGTGTATAAATTGTAATTGACTCTCATCTAAACCTGTAGTAATATGTAGGTATATCAAACAGTGACTTGTCGACGGCTCGCAGCGGTAATGGACTGGAGCTAATTAAATTCGTCAGCATCACCGATAAAGCGATGAGGCGTCACGCTTTAGGCAACATTACTCGCTGTCAGTCAGTAATAACTAATATGCCAGAAATAGTATGACATTTAAGTCTGATTTGAATCTGGAATTAACAAATAATAACACCTGTCAACTTTAACGCACGATTTCGTAAATTAAGTCCGTAAGTTTTAGTGTTCAGAAAACTACTAAAAATCTCCGCATCAAGGCTGGATTGGATGTTACAGACATCAATCTTTTCCTCGATGAATTATTTAACACAATCGGCAAATTCTCGACCAAAGAACATAAAACTCTAACCGAACAAGACTGATAAATACTGAACGTACAAACACAAATGTACAATTTAATTTAAAACATTACGACCTTTAACTTGGATTTAGTACCAAATATGCATTTTATCTATTGCATTCTTGTCAATAATAGACTTATTTTAATATTGTCTGATCGTTCATTCTTCGTAACAATATTATCATATCAATAACCTTTAAAAAAAGTTACTCGCAAGTATCTATTAGTCAGTTTACATGCGTATGATTCTTATATACCTGAAAAAAAACCTTTCAATAATGAAACATAATAAATGACGCTTGGAATGATACAGCGTTAATCTGCAGCCTCTAGTACGTCTAGGACTCTAGCTGGCAGCCAGCCAGGTATGCGTTGATAAACACTCAATGCTCTTATACCATGACATGTAAACTGAGCTTATCAAACAAGATTATTAACCATGTGATGCTGTATATTATCAAATGCTATCGTGACGATAACAGTATCATAATACTAAATAAATACGCAAGCAGGACGTGATTGTTTTTATATCTTTTATATTGTAAGGACTTTTAACTGACATAATTCTACGAAATCTTTTGTTAGTTGCCTATAAAATTATTCGATTACTTCACTACGTTTTAATGAGATCGTTAAGCAAAAAGTTTTCATAGCTACGCTATCAGCAAATGAGTTTGCGATACATTACGAGCGGGGGCACTGGGGGCACTGGAGGCACGGGGGCATTGGGGGCACAATAAAGCTGACTGTCGCGAATAAATTGCCGCGATAAACTCGATATAATCAGCGCGTAAACTGTGCAGCCCATTTGCTCAACATTTGCCGAGTAATAAACTCGACTCTACTTCAAATACGATATAAAAGTAAAAATGGATCGTTTCTTTGTATTTTACATTAATTATCTTAATTACAATATTTGAGACATTTTAAAAACCATATCCTAAATCCTGTATTAGTTTCTTATATTTATGTTACATCCTTATTTTAAATCAAATATATAAACTTAAATAATATTATAAAAAATCAATTTCTTTATTCAGCCTTTATTAAATAACTGCATACAAAAGGTACTTTATACTCTCCTCTTTAAAAAACTACTTTTCACGAAGGAAAACATGTACAAAATGGAACAACTACTCTAGTTTCAACTGGAGCTTAGCATAATAAACGTTTTCACTGAATACTCCGCCGCGAGACCACTGCAAAATACCAACATATGACCAATTTAAAGTTTTTGTAAACACACCGCCACTACTCGCTTAATCCCTTGCATTCTTTTTATGCATTTAGCTTTTAAATCGCACATAAAACTTCAGTTTTGTTCTTTAACCTCGGCTTAAAGCTTTGAAAAATAAAATAGGCTTGTTTGTGGTGTGTTTTCTTGCACGTGTTTATCCTGTTGAAACGGGGTTGCCAATTTAGGCGTGTTCTTGAATCCGGGAAAATGTCGAACAGAAAATCTCGGAGGCTAAAGTCGGTAGAAATACGAGCCGCACAGGTTTTCTAGATAACTACAAAAATACTTGTTGATGTTTTAACATTATTTATTGCAAACTTGTATTGTTAGTAATGATTTTATGGAACAAAAAACTAATTAATTCAATCTGATATTATCCATAGAAACATAACATAAAAAATGGCTCACCTAAAAAATTGTTTATTTCACTTTATGTTCGTAGTCTTCAACCTTTACGCCATCTATCGGTTTAAATATTCAACACTGAAAAAAAAAGATTAACATTCGCTCCTTACTTACTAAGTCTTACCTGTTGTACATCAAAACGTCAGGTTTCCAAAGCTTGTTCGGTGTGATGCGAAGATCTTTGACACCCCCGTACTCGCTGTCATTCCATCTCAAGTTGTAGTCATTCCATTCCTGACACGGTAATCCTTTATTAGACATACTAAAGTTCATCTTTAATTCTATTGCATAGACACAAAAAAATATCAGAAGATTTAGTAAATAAACAACATTATAAAAAGTATCTTTGAAGGTTTTTTTTTCTGATATTATCTGTGTCCGAAAAGCAATTAAAAAAGCGAATGTAAACGCGTTGTAAATTGCATATCTATAGATACTTCAGTATCGATATTGTCCGTATCGATGTATCCATGTTTTATTGGAAATGTAATTGGAGATCAGTACGAATTGAGCTCACAATATCTCCTGCGTTCGATAATTGAAAAAGATACAATTAAGCTTATAGAAACAATTTTGAAGCCTTAAAGCGATGTTAAATGTATACAAAATTAATTACTTTATCACATGAGTATAAAATTTCGACTATAATATAAATAAAATACGCAAAAAGCAGATTAAAGTAAACGATTCAATTTTCATACAATATCCAGTGACTTATTTAAAAGATGTAACTTGTATGTCTAAAATTGCCTTTACCTTTTAACTTTTACGAAGTCATAATGTTGTTCAAAATGGAACGTGATTGAAAACGTATTGAACAATAGATGGCAAACAAAAACTAACTTTAAATGGAGACCATTAAGTTTCAAAATTGTTTCAAAACTGTACGCACAGAACGGGCTATACAACTTAAACTTGCCAACTGACAATAACGGAGGCCGCTATTTAGATAGCAACGTAACAAAGCTGACTTAAGGGCCCCTACAAACTTTCTACCCTCCATTCATATTACAAAAGTTTGTTTTAACTTGAAGGCAATATCAGGGCTGTGTCACCGAACGATTGTAAACTTCGCCAACTTATAATCTCACTAGACATAATTGACAAATTGGCTGACCAATTACCAATTTGACGTATCATTGATGGCTTATAAATTTTTAAGTAATAATCATGTGGTAAACTGATGGTTTCCTTGCTTAATTCAAAATGGAAAATAGGTTTAAGTCAGGTGTATTTGTTGGATACGGCAATTAAAAAAAATGTATAATATGTTATACGAAACTGTCTGGAAAATTCGTCAAATTGCAATAATTAATTCACTCTTTTTAAGTAACGTTGTAAACTGTCTAAGTTTACAATCTAATGGTGGCATTAACAAACTTTATAACAAATACATCGGTAGTCGTTACTAGAATCAGTATACTTGTAGATGTTGCTTCTGGCGATATGGGGGTAAAATGTCACTTTAGTACACTAACATAAAAATTGTGTTCTTGCATTTCATAGCCTGTCCAGTACGTACAATTTTAAATCTTACGTCTTATATACTATCATCTGTCATATTTTTATCAAAAGACATTTCTTAACTATAAACTATAGTAATAAACAATTAACCAAATGTAAACTAAATAATAACTAATAATACACAGATTAAAAACTTAAAAGGAAATTATTAAATTTGTTGATAGTTCAATACTAAATTACTAATATAAAATAATGCACCAATATCAACAAATTTGATTAGCAAATGAACAGATAGAAGAGCTGATATTCTACATGTTTCACAATAAAACAAAAGCCATAGCACATAGGTTATACTACTCTACCACCATAACAAGATACCTCAATAGAACGACGTCACAGATTGTACTCTTGTGTCACATTCCACGCGGGCACCATGTTATTGTACACGTACAATATCAATTTTTACAATCACAGACAGAAATACAAACATGCGACAATACAAAACATGCAATTTTCTAAGTAAACAGTACAAACACCACAATACAAAAGCGTAGGACTTACATCTAAAGGACCAATAGAAGTTTATTTTGACCGCTTTCCAAGATTTTTTTTCTCGAACACAATTAGGGTAATCAATCACTACAACTTTTTTAAATATACTAATCTGCCATTTTGGTAAATGCTAAGTTAATTATGATTTAATTCGCTTACTAACATACCTTTAGTGTTCGTACAAAGTACCTTACCTTAACTTAACTCAGTAACTTGTAACGTGAAAATCATATGCCACAATAATTTATTGAAAACAGTAAAAGTATGTTGTTTTAGCATTATTTATATTCATATTTTAATAAAAATATCAAACTGACGTAAATAATTGTTTAATAAAAAATAACACTAATTAACTCAGTAAATAATAAAGTGTATTGTTTTAGAAATTAATAAAAAAACTTATTACGAATACATAATTCGATTTATCTGTCAAATTATTAAACTTAATGTGAAATTTTAGAATGTTTTTAATTATTTTTTTAACAATAATTTCATTCCACATGCATAGTAATACTACAGTCAGTTTTTAGCCAAACATTAAAAAATCAGCAAATGTTCGTTTTGTGCACAATATTACAGTGATTCGTACGTAAATAAGATGTGCTAAATTTTGATAAATCGACAATTTTTCACCAATATGTTACTTTCAATTGACACAAACCTAGATAACGCCATTTGTCTTTTTAGTTGTGTTTTTTAATATTTTTTTAAATAAGCACAGGAATGCTGACAATGTTGTGTTTTATAACATGTTTATTGAGTATGTTGAGGTCAACTATTAGTACATATTGTTAGTGCATTGCGGCTTACACGGCAGTTTTATCGCGATAAATATTATATGAGAATACATTAAGAAAATACGTAAATTTTTGGGGCAGATTATTTCTTTAGATTTAGCCAAGGTATAAAATACTGAATATCTCGCCGCTCTGAAATATTTATTCTTTACTTACCGGTACTTGAAAAGTAAAATATCAACTTATTTTAACAATGTTAAATGCAAAATTACTGAATGTACCAAATAAGACTAAATTATGATAAGTTCATATGATGGGTTGCATGACAGGGTCTACTCGCTAGTCTACTGCATGGCTGGAAGATCATTACAAGGATCGAAAGAATCTCTAAGAAACTGTTAACATACAACAGTGACATGTCAAAATCTGCCGCATACTCCACAATGCAATGCAATTTTCATAGATAGATAGCAGAAGAAATTAAGGACAGAGTCAACGCATAGAATCAAACAAGTCAAAGAAACTAAAAGAAGAAATCAAAAGAAAAAGGAAAGAAAAGATAGAAATTTTATTGAGTTAATTTAGTTTGCTTTATTTAATCACACTTACCAATGACAGCCATATATTGGTTATAAGTAGTTGATTCTTCTCGTCCTATTTGGTTAGACGATGTCAACATAAACAGAGAGAAAGGGCGCAGTCAGTACAATGTTGTAGAGAGGTAACTCCACTCGGCGCACACGGCGGGCGGCGGAATTTCTTCGTTGCATTACGATGTTTTCCTTCACCGTAAGAACGTCGGTTAAATTATGTAACATATAAAATTCGAATAATCGAAAATCACATTGGTACATGGCGGATTCGAACCCAAGACCTGTACAATTTACAAGTCAAGTGCTTAAACCCCTGAGTCACCGACGCTCTTATAGGAAGGAAGAATGCATAGGCTACTAATTATTTGTTTTTAATTTCGTGCGGACGGTATGACACTGTAAGAGTTTGACCAAAGTAACTAAATGAGACCGTAGGTGTTAGTTCACATTAAGTCGTAAAGTTCCGCTTTAAATAAATTAAAAGCTTTGACTCGCAACTTGTGTCTGACTAATGAAACTACATGTAGAACGTTTTGGCGTCAATTACGTATTGTGATAGACATTGATTTAAATGTCAATAATCCTTCAAGAGTTCATGCTGGAAACTAATACCAAACTAGATATAACATAGAGACGAAAAAAATACAGTTATTAAAGTAAGTAGAGTTAGTGCAGTTTTTATTTAAATTCTTTAAATTCATATAACTTTACAAGAAAAGTATCATTATTTAAGTTTAAAATTTTAAAGAAACAAATAAAGAATTTTTTATGAATGTTGTTGTTACCAAACTAAAACTGAAAGCAATAGATTTTCTACAAATGTAACACGTAATAAGTGATTCACGTCGAAGTGACAAGCCTATTCGGAAAGTTGCTCCAGTTTGCATTCCACAATTAAACTCTGTGCAAAGTTGTCGCGGAACAAACTTAGACACGCAAAGCCTTTTAATCACGTTCTCTTGTTGTTCCTGTTTATTTGAGATGCTTCGTTTACATACAATTTATGTATTACTAATGGGATGGTCAGAGATAGAGACGGATAAACGAAAACTAGATTTGGTCTACGATTGATGATTTTCATTTGTTTTTGCCCTTAACTTCGAAACCATAGAAGTAATAAGTTTCCTTTCGCTTGTGACGTATTTGTGGGTAATTAGGCGATCTGCTTATATAAGGAACCATTGACATCAATAAGGGGAGCAGTTGTCCTAAAGACTCCTAAAATTAGATAAAAAAACTGCATCCATAAAAAGCACATTAATTGTGTCCCTTCAGATTTAGCCTAGATCTTGCACCAATGTTATGAAGGCTACATCATCATTGATTATGCTTTACCCGAAATTTAAGTGTGTGTTCTTGTCAATTTGTTTTAAAATAAATTTTAAAACATGATTGTCAACCACATAATGTAAAAGGTCGCAAACCAAACATGATGTGTAAGGCTTTGATTGAATAAATTGCCAGTAATGAAACGATATTTACTCGTTTTATTTTTTCACTGATCCAACCATAAGAGCCCCTGTACCCTGTCCGTCTCTAGTATTTGTTTTCAATTGACTCCCAATCCCAATACAAATATTTGAACCACACACTCATCTTACTTTCGATGTATTTGAAAGCTTAAGGTTTTGTATTTATTGGAGATTTATTCAACGGTGAGGCTGAGGTTTCGTTAATTGTACATTGATGTTCTGTTTGGTTAATATCGAATGGTCATATGTATCATATCTTCTATTTAAAATGGTTACTACGTCATGGTTAGTTGAAATATGTTCAACTCACTAGTGTCATCATCAACTTGCCCTTATCCCTACGGAGAGTCGGCACAATATGTGATTCCATCCATACATTTCTATCAGCCGTCATATCTGAATCCACTCCCTTCTTAAGCATATCCTCTTTCACACAATCCATCCAT
>JAOCNA010000012.1:758358-768937 GCA_026546675.1 Papilio helenus | reverse complement strand
ATCCACGAATACAGTTCATTTGCTCATACATTATTAAGTCAGAACTCATTGAAGAGATCATACATAAATTCGGGCAGCACGAAGCGTCGCGGTAAACTTCAGAGTAACCACAATGTGGCGCCGCTACAAGTAGATAACGTCATAAATAACATTGACAGATCTTATAATGATATGAAAATAACAATATCACGACCATTTGCAAGTAATGCTGTTGTTTCTATCAACTTAAGCCATGTTTTAAAGGCGGTAGTTGCTTTTAAAGGATTGCTAATGGAATGGGTGATGGTCAAAGGATATGGTGAAACATTAGACCTGTGGACCGAATCCAGGCATCATGTCTTCAGAAAGGTGACTGACAGTGCCCATGCAGCTATGCTTCATTTCTACTCCCCAACTTTGCCAGAGTTAGCAGTGCGATCATTTATGACATGGTTGCATAGTTATGTGAATTTATTTAGTGAACCATGCAAGAGATGTGGTTGCCACCTTCACCACACATCTCTGCTGCCTCCCGCATGGCGTGACTTCCGCACCCTTGAACCGTTTCATGATGAATGCAAACAATAGTTAATGTGGTATTGAACAGGAAAGCTCTAACAATTTTTAGTGTTCCTGGTTTCCTGTTCAATATTAACAATTAAAGACTATATTAATAGTGAAAGTGCTAAAAACATTGAAAGTGAGAAAAATATGACTCCAACAAATAAGTGGTAGTTTCTTTAGTATTGTAGTTCAATATTATTGCTGTTATTACTAATTAATAGTTAAAGGAATCAATTCAACTATCATACTGTATTATATTAAATGTTGGTCAAACATTTGCATTAAATTAGTTTTAGATAAAAATACATTTGTCATGTTTAGACATAATAAATAATTTGTAATATAAAAATAAAACAAACATGTAACATGTAAATAATAATTTTATTTCCAATAAGATTAATAGATTTAAGCTAAATTTTGTTAAACAAATGGCTTGCACATAGCAACAGTGTGGTCAACACTGCACTTGACTTGCATCACATGAGCCCCAATTGATACTTTTAATGGGAAGTGTTGGTCTTTTGTGTGTCCTAACCCTAAACATCCATGTCTATTCCTGCCCCATGTGTATAAGTCTCCATTATTTGTGATAGCGGCTAAATGTCCAATGCCACACGCAACATTCTCCACCACACTTTGCGGGTTGAATTCATTCCTTCCAAATAGTGCTGGAGGTATCTGCTTAGGTATTACAGAATGTTGCACATTCGGTCCTAAGCCCAGCAAACCGAATCCCCAAACAAACACATCACCTTGCTCTGTGAAATAAATAACCTTATCTTAATTTTAAACAACCAAAAAAACCTAACTGACTAAATTTAGTAGAATATACTGAAAACCGTCGAAAAAAAAAATTTAAAACGAAAAAAAAGTACAGTTAGTGAGATTCGAACTCTGATTATATATAACGTTTTTTAGTTAGACTCTTGACATCACAATGGAATTCACACACATAAAAACAAACTTACATGTGCGCCAAAAACCTAAGTCAGTTAAATAAGCTAACCTAAAGTAAGCTCATTGCGAATTAACAAGACATCTTGATTGTATTGTCATAGTTTACTTGAAATAAGGCATTAGTATATTTCACTTACCATTAACTATGAGACAAAATGAACCTCCTGCGGCGATGTCCACTATCTTGCCAAGACCTTTTGTGAACTGCACTAAAGCATGAGACATATTCACTTGATCACATTTTGTAGGCATTGGCACTTGTCCATATTCAGAATTACCCCAACCAAATAGTTCACCTCTATCTGAAAGATATAGAATCCGCTTCAGAACAATTTTATATTTTTTACGTACTTTTTTAAGAATTAAACTCCACATCTTAGCCAGATATATTACTCTTCTGGAATTACATTACTTTCCATATTCATACTTAAACAAAATATGTAATAACACTTCTCATCAGTTTATCCTAATTTTTAAAGAAAAAACACAATCTCACCATTAAGTGCCAGCACACAATCAACGCTGGATGCCACTTTAACAATATTCTCAGATGTGATATCACCTTTAACTAGAGCGGGAATGGCCTGGTTATTGTAGGTTCCTAATCCTGTCTGGCCGTCAGCACCCCACCCGCAAGAGTAAACTTTACCTGATTCTGTTATAAACAAGCTGAAAGTTACAAATATATTTTATTTACTTAATTTTGTAAAAGATTTAACTTTTATCAGATATGGTTTCATGTGTATTTAAGTGTTTAAATAATATTGTACATAAATGTTAATTTACATAGTAAATTTATAATTTAGCAAATAAATAATGTAAATTAATTTAATGTTATACTTACGTGTGATCTTGTCCACAGCACACTTTAACAATTCTTTCCTGTCCTAGTCTTTGAATATTATATGACACCATACTCCCTCTGTATTCTTCTTTAGGGTTAATCTTCCTTCCGCATTGACCGTAAGCATTGTTGCCCAGTGTGTACACACCTTCATTGTCTGTTAGTATTACGGTATGAGCTCTGCCAGCTGCTAAATCTACTACCTATAAATATACAATATTTTGTACAAAGATCTGAAAATGATTCAAATCGTTTTGTACAATAAAAAGTTGTACTTAATTACACGTATTTGAAAAATGACTTACTTAGTAACTAAAAGATATGTAAAGTTTGCTAATTTCAGTTATTAATTATGAGTGAATATGGAATAAATAAGATTGAAAATACATATTTAATAATTTTTTTAAAACAAAAAATAACCATATCTTAGCTAATAAAGCACTACTTAAAAATTCAAAAGATATAACGAAAAGATTTTACCTTACTTTCTAATGACTTATATGGGATATAAATAGGGGCAGGGCTGAGCAACAGCTCTAAAGGATGGCCCATTCTTGGTGCGTGGTATCCAATCTGTGAGTCTGTATTAATACCAGTACCAAACAGCTTGTGTTGTTCATCTGTTTTCACAGCAGCTACTGTGAAGCCATACCCACAAGCTATTTGTGTAACCTGAAATATACACTAACCGTTTTAATTCTTTTTTAAATTGATAGAATGTTGCCTGCAGACATATCTTACATACAAACTAATTGCATTAATTAAAGATAATAAATAATGATAGAAACATTTCATTTATAAAATCAGTTGAACAATAAATTGCTGGGGCTCTACCTCCCGATGTAGGTGGGGATCTGTGTTACAGAAGTATTCTATATATTAACTATCTGAACTTAACCAGTATTATTTGTAAAATGGTTTAAAGCCAATATCCTTCAGTTGTTTTATTTTTTTTATTTAAATTCAGCATGACAAATTCTAGTACATTTATTAAGCAATTTGGTATGTGTAGTTTAAAAAGGTGGACTGAAACATATTTGCTTTTCTCCTCATATGTTCCTTGTTACATGTTAATTAGTAATGAAAATATATGCTACTTACATCAAATCTCTCACAAAAACTAGATCTCATTGGATACCATACAAGAGAGAAATCGTTTCTGTAAGACTTCCTGCCTCTTTTGCCTCTACCTGGCATGTGAATGCCGAGAGCGCCTGTCTCTGCCATCCCCCATACGTACACCCGTCGATCAGAACTTTTACTGATTGGGTATTGGAATACTAAAAATGATAAAAAAATTGAACATTATTAATGGTTAAAACTGTTACATTTTAGTAAATATACGTTTTGTATTGTCTAATAATTGAGGTAATTACTTGGTAATTGTTCTTCTTCTTCCGGAATCGGTATTTTCTTTTTCGTTGTAACATTGCGGCATAGTATTAGGTTAGTCCTGTTTAGTCCGAAGAAAGATTTAACGCTTCTCATATTTGTTTTATTCAATTCCCATTTGTAACAAAAATCAACGGGTTTCTAAAGTAAACTTTAAAAATTTTTAATGAAATGTAAGGTTATGTTTTGATTGAACATTTTGAATTTAAAAAATAATTTGACAATGACAGATGACACACAAAGAGTATATAATATGATACATTGTGTTATGTCCAAAGATTAATATCGCTTATCATTTCTACCTCATAAATTAAAAAAGCAACATAAGTAAAGGGTTTTAAAGGCGTAAGGAAATTCTTAGGGTAAGAAATAAAACATCCAGGCCATTTATTATCATATAATATGAGATACAATGAATATATTCATGAAAGAATGAAATTACTTAATTTTAGACAGTAAATTAGCGCGAATTTGTGTATTTTGAAACAGCGCTTTTATGAGACTCCGTAGTTCGTCGGTAGTAAAGTGCTTGGCAAGTGGTCCAGAGCCGTCGTCCCAATGCACGTCTATATCTCTAAGAGATCCGCCCAAAACGAACACGAGCTCTTGGAGTTTTATCCACGACTTGACATAAACGTTTACGTCTGTCCCATCCTGGAATAAAAATAGAATAGAATATTTTTTTCTTCTTAAAGTAATTTCAGAAATCTATAACTTAATTACAACCAGCCTTACCGGGAATAATTGAGGTACTTTCTGTACAACAAGGCTGTACATTTCATTTAGCTGCGCCGCCATTTCCATGGAGATGTCCTCGACAGTGCACACACGGTGAATCAGCTCATCGATAAACATATTGATCAGTGTTGCCATCAACCTAAAACGTAAGACCGATTAAAACTGTGATCTTATTACTATAAAATCACAACAAAGACTCATAATATATTGTTACCTGATAAAGACATTGCGAGGCAACACTCCAAGCCAAACATTTTTAAGGAGTTGCAATTGTCTGAGGCATTGTCTAACAGCCGCTTCCGCGTTATCGCCGAGAACGTCTTTCACAACAATGCAGTTCAGATCTGTAAACATGGAATGATGATTTAAAAAAGAAAACAAAAAATACACATACACAGCAACAGAGATTGCGGAGCACTGAATTTTTAATGATAAAAAATTCTTATGTACATCTGAATTTCGTAATATTTTTTATAAGGTGGCGAGAACCGGGATTATTCGAAATAGCGAAGCGACCGCAGCCCATAAATATCTGCAATTGCAGACGCGTTATCTACTTTTAATCAATCATGGACAAGACATAAAGAAAGATGATATTTCCCCTTCTTATGTCCTACTATGTCCTACTTCTTATGTCCTCCCTACTCTGCTGAAAATATATTCCCCTTCCCATCTCAATCATCATCCAAGATGAGTTGAGCACACACACTCAATTGGCGTGTTTACGTTTAAGTTAACCATATTTTTTAATTTATTATAAAACATCCTAACTTAGGGGGAGGCTCCGAGCCCCTCAGTGGAAATGTATTATGAGCTGACAATATAAAACATAATAAATAAGTTTATGCAATAGTACGAAAGCCTGCAAGATTAAGTGTTCCCACTGGTAGCAAGCACTAAGTTAGGTTAATTACTAAGGGTAGTTAGTTAATAATTTGCAGATTTACTTTACAGTTGAACATATTAGATTATTTAATTAATCGTAATGTTACCGGAAGTGCGTATATTATCGAGTATCTGTTTCCTCTGCTGCTGCATGTGCGCGGCGAGGTGCCGGTAGCCGAGCTCGCGCAGCTTCGGCACCAGATCCACGAACCCCACCGCATAGTCCACGTTGCGGCCCTCCATCAAGGCATGCCACCTATCGGCGAACGTCAGCATGTGGTGTGCCAGGAACATACAGTTGTTGTGGAACAATGCTAAAACAAAGTTCACATTTTATTGAAAACTAGCTGTTCCCGTGCGGCTTCATTCACATGAAGTGATAAAAACTTTATTTTATGTAAACATACATTCCATTCAATCTTGCTTCTTTGCTAGCTAAATTATACAACTATAATTTCAAAATTCTGATAAAAAATTTAAAGTGATATACACAAATCTTTTAATTTTAACATGCATTTCTGTTAAAGTATCATATTTAAAATAAGTATAAACTTACCAACATACTGTGGGATACTCTGAAGGAAATTTTCATGGTGGTATGGAACAACTGCATCATAAAGTTCAAATATCAACCGAGCAGTGTAGTACAGCTTCTTGCTGACGATGTACGAGGACTGTGCTGCCTGCTCCATCCCAACATACACCAGATCCAGTAACTCCTGTGCTGCTGTCGATATCATGCACCGCGGGAAAAGGAACAGGCTTCTTGGAATTGTCTGATGAAGCACCTCTAGTCCTTGCTCAATCATCTCATCATCACACTTTTCATCATCATTGGGATCCTCTGGAACATTCTCTTCTCCTACTAATATTGACTTACTTAAATCATCAAACATAAGTGACCTAGCTGTCACTAAGAAGTGTAGGCTCGCCTTATCAGCAAATAGCTCATCAATGTTTTTCAGATAGTCCAATATTGTGAAATTTTCATCATAGACAAATTGCACTATGTGTAAGAAATTTTGGAAATCTTCTACCACCCTAGTAACCTTTTCATATTTTCGTAGATCGACAATGTTATTTGGTATAGTATCAAGTAGACAATCTTTGACTAGAATATCTTTAAATTCTTCACTTATTAATCTGCCAACCATAGTGATAATAGGTTCGTTTACGTTATTGAGATAAATATTCAATCTGGTGCTTAGATAATGAAAGAGTAAACGTAAATTTGCAATAACAATGTTATATGTTGGTTTGTAATTATCTCTGTAGGTTATTGAAACCGTCATCAATTCACTTGTTTCAGCAAACACAGTACAATCATAATGAATTATAGGTATTAATAATTCTGATAGAAGAAACTGTGCAAACTGGCCTACTTTATCTATCAGTTTACCACATTTATCTAATGCCTTTAAAACATCTAAAGTGGATGTGGTTTTATCTAATGTAAGGTTCAATTTAATTATAGTTGATTCAGGGCCAGGGTCACTAGAATACACAACCATTCTGTCCCATTCCTTAAACATGTCATCAATCAAATTTTTAAAAGTCAATTGGGCTGTTAGTTTTGTACTCTCAAAGAGATGTAGGTCTTGCACACCTTCTGCTGGCTTCTCAATGTATCTCAACAGATCAAACACAGCTTCTACAGCTTTGAGATAACTCTGGA
Organism: Papilio helenus; assembly: GCA_026546675.1. Lineage (NCBI taxonomy): Eukaryota > Metazoa > Arthropoda > Insecta > Lepidoptera > Papilionidae > Papilio > Papilio helenus. The sequence continues at coordinate 761,903 of JAOCNA010000012.1, read as the reverse complement.
ATTCAGTACCAACATCAAACTCTTTGACAAAATTTCCTATTTGCAGGACATCATTCAGTATGTTCAAACAAAAGTTGACAGATTTCAATTCTTTGCCAATAATGTCATGGTTTTCCATTGAATCCATAATCTCTTTGAGAGTTTCCTCTTCTATCTGGGTTTTACATCCATCCATTTCCAAAATAAGGGATTTGCTTTCAATAATAAGTTCTTTACCTTCACGTAATATTGTTTGAATGTCAAAATCACTGTTCTGTAGGAATGTTTTCATTTCTGCTTTGGCTTGTTCTATTTCTTTACTTATCAGAGGAATCTTGTCAGAAGGTTTCCATTTCAATTCATCAACATCAATTATGCGTGTACGCAAAATTTCATTTATATCAGATTCTGCCATCTTAATATTTTTTTCTATATTTTTCTTTTTTAATGGAAGTTTCTGATCTGTGATCTCTCTTTGGTGATTTACTGTAAGATCTATAGGAACTTCTGTGGCTGCTGCGTGAGCTATAGTATTTATTTGAGCTGACAGTATGCCTTAGGGTGTTAACAAGAAAACGTTTATTGGACTTTTGTGGTGCGCTCTTAACCCATCCAGAAGGTCCCACTATTTCCGCCCGAGCAGCTCCTTGGACCGCCTCCCGAAGTAATTCTTCTACGGCCAGTCTAAAACACAAAAAATCGATATAAATCTTTATAAACAATATTTGTTCTCGCGCTATTATTCCAATGGACATTATGTAAAATATATTGCGTCCAATATTAAACAATTTACAAATCTTAAGTAAAGAAATATACATACTTTTCTAGAGCTTCGTCGTCTAGTGGTTGATTTTCGGGTTTTTGGGTAGCATCTTCTTTATCTGTCATAGTTTGCGTAATGTAAAATTATATGTTACTTTTCTAAACACTCACTACTTTCAATGCAATCATTTGCTAATTCACAAATTATCAGCATCCATACTCGACATATTTGATTATCAAATCAGAATTTCAATAAATGTCAAACAGTGCCGATCGAAGTCGTGATAAATACGTTCCGAATCTTCTCTTACAATTACTGGCAGTTGATAGTTTTATTGTAAAAGTTCAACCGCACAATTATCAAATGTATTTAAGAGGATTTGCTTCTGATAGTAATGAGTTATTACGTGAATTCTAAGTCCACTTGTATTTGTTCATAACATCCAGCATTAAGCAAACTAACAAAAACCGTGCAATCTTGTATTTGATTTCTTGGAATAAACACTGGCAACCCAGTGTCGCACAATTTGACGCGTGGAGTGAAACGTCAGCCACGTCCGAATCCTTTCAACGTAACATTTCACTTTTCGACGACAAGTTGCTTTTTATTTCTCGTAGTAAATAAGAAACTAGAAGGTAAGATGTTAATATTTGCTCAAAATTTATTACATATTTTTACTACCAAGCTATTCGCACAGTTATTAATCGACTTCCCAACTATTTTCATTCAGTAAACTGAAATTATATCAGTACACTTTACCTGGAATTTTATTTTTCAGATACGATGGCTGCGAAATTATTATCACTGATTCTAATAATTGCTGCGGCTGTAACGGCCGACGAAGAAGCAGCAGTCGCAAGATTACTTGTTTCCAAACAAGTTTTAAATAAATATTTAGTAGAAAATATGGACATTCTTGTGAAGTACACACTATACAACGTAGGTACAGCGCCCGCAGTGGAAGTCAAGCTGATTGACACTGGCTTCCATCCTGACGTGTTCGAGGTTGTCGGCGGGCAGCTCACCGCAGAAATCGACAGGATACCTCCACAGACCAATGTATCACATGTTGTTACTGTCAGGTCAACCAGATTTGGTTACTTCAACTTTACTGCTGCAGAGGTTACATACAGAGCAAGTGAAGATTCCACTGATGTGAGTACAGATAGTTTATATGCAATTGAAGGATATCTATCACTTTTATTTAGATATTATTTGGCCACTGGCTTGAAGACATTTAAAAAACATTTAATACTAAAATGTTTATATTAATACTTATAAGAAGCTGTTTATGCCATACCAGCAGTATATGATACCATAAGTAATGGACTTGTCATAATAATGTCTCATTTAATGCCAAGCATTCTAAGACATTCATATTAATAATATGGTTAAACTAAAAATCTTTGCCCTTAATCAACTTTAATAACAACATACCCTAAAAATATTGTACATCACATTGTGCTAAAATTATAAGACTGATATCCACATACTTCATTACTTTCTAATTTTCTTTTGAGATAACATGAACAGACCACAATAAATAAAGTTTTTACATAATAATAAGAAATTAATCAAATTATTATTTAGAAACAAGAATTTATCAAAAACTCTTTCATAATTTGTGAATCTAAGAAAATTAATACAAGAAAAAAAATCATGTTTATTTTCTATGTATTTTAGGTGCAATACTCAATCAGCAGTTCTCCAGGAGAGGGTGCTATTGTTGCGTTCAAAGACTATGACCGCAAATTCTCCTCGCACATTTTGGACTGGGCCGCATTCGCTGTAATGACTCTGCCATCTCTGGCCATCCCCTTTGGTCTATGGTTCTCCTCAAAGAGCAAATATGAAAAACTCGCCAAACCTAAGAAAACACATTAAATATTAATATAAGAATAGTGTAGGTAATGACTGCTAATGTTGTGGATGATATGAAAAGGCCTTTGTCTATTGAAAAAAACTAATTTATTTTTTTAGTGTGTGTTACACAAAATACTCTTTTATAGTCAGCCAGGATGTTTATTATTTTTAATTGAATTGCAAATTTTCATAACATTAGTAGTGATTAATTACAGTTTTTGTACTGTGTCTTTGTTGTAAAATAATTTAATGAACAATAAAAGAATTAAGTGATTTGTAATAAGTTTTTGTGTTAAAACCAATGGTACCTACTTTAATTCCTAAACTGCCGAAATCACAGTTATATAATAAGCAAATAAAAAAATCGAAAATCCTAGTTTATTCACATCCTTTCCGTGGCTGTGCTTTTTCTTATAGCGCCATCTAGTGACGATAGGTTAACATTACGACTTACTGGTATTTTTTCGCAGGCGCTCCAAATTTTCTCACATATTTCGTGTAAAAGTGTTGCCAAAAGATTATTTTTTTTTCTATTACAAACGTTACGATTACTAGCATTCATCCCAAAAGTTGGATTGGTTCATATAAATATTTATAAACATGAATATGATACTGTGTACTGGGGCGTTTATTGCGTCATAATATTTAATTGGAAAACTCGACACGTATCCTGCATGAAGTTTGTTTATTAAATGTGTGCATATTCATACATTAATACACTACGTAATAACTTATATCATGGTAATTAATTCATTACAGTCTACTTGATATCATTAAAAATAATTGAAAATCCAAACACTGGTATTAAAAGTAAATAATGATAGTATAGATAGTACCAGTACCCTTTTTAGCACTTTGGTGGGGGTAGTAGCGACGGGCGGTGTGTACAAAGGGCAGGGACGTAATCGGCACGAGCTGATGACTCGCGCCTACTAGGCAT
>JAOCNA010000012.1:712452-725933 GCA_026546675.1 Papilio helenus | reverse complement strand
CAAGTCATGCATTTTTGTACTCATGCCAATTTAAGTTGTAAATTCGTAACATATTTATTACTTCTAGAAACTAGTTACGTAAAATTGTGAACTGATTTCAATTCTGTTGAAAATGTTTGTTGTAGTGTTTGTTGCCAGCCTTGGAAATGTAATTTAATTTTATAACGTTTTCATAAGGCGAGGCAACGTAATTACTTAGTAAAACTACTTTTCCAAAAAATGTCTACTGTAATTACCTTTACTAATGGTATATTAAATTGAAATTATCCCTACATTTTTAATTTCATGATTAATTAAGTAAAAAAATATAAAATTTAAAGTTATTGATAACTTGAACAGTGTTTTCTAGTGTTAAGACAGATTTATATTTTGTACAAGTAAGATTTTTTCTCATTTATCGCTAACAACGGGCTCCCCTAATAAAATGGCAATGGGCGCGGAACAATGGCAGTGTGAAAATGTCTATGGCAGCTTGCAGCGTTTATTCCATTGCACCAGTTGCAGACAAAAGTGACGCCAATACAATGAGGAACGATTACGTTTTATGGAGTGCTTTATTGTCTATGGTCGAATTGAAATTGAAATCCTTCCCCTGTAAATTTCATTTAGAATAATTTTATATGTTCTTATATTAACAAAATAGTCTTTTTACTGATGATGTTATCATGGTATTTATTATTACTAGTTTTTTTAACGAAAGCAAAAATAATATGAAATCTTTTGTTAACTTTTGATATATTGTAATACAGTCGTTTAAGAAATCTTGTGTCAATACAGATTGTAAATTCTGAATGTGAATTGCGTTAGTATGTTTTATTTATAAGTTTTATTGATGAGAATACGAACAGGCGATGATCGAACAGCGTCTGGAAAGTTTTCCACTGATAGTTGGATTGCTTTTATATTTGGAAGCTTATTACTTTCATATCAGTTTAGATAAATGTTGCAGTGCTGGTTTTACGATTTAAAATAATCACTCCTCTCCTATGAACTTTAAGGCTTGTCGGAATTCTAATATTTATGGTATGGTACTTGTCTGAAGATATTTGTTTGATAAATACGTATCTATCGATCCTATATTAATTACTCTTATTTGTTTCCGACGTACAAGTTCACAAATTATCAATTTTTGAATCAGTGATCCACATACTCGTACATAAGTACATTTTTCAAATAGACATTTTCAAAGGACCTCTCCAACTGAAATTATACATGCGTATTTTTAAATCGGTCTCCAAATTCAACGCCTAAATAAACAGATCGCAGTAATTGCAGTGATCAGTACTGGCCGGTATTGAGTTGTGAGTACCGTCAGCATTAACTGAGGCGTATTTCAAATTAAAATTTACAGTATTTCACGTTTTTAAGAGCCCTAGCGCCGGGCTCCTGCCCCATTGACCCTGGGAATTTGTTATACTGAGGAGCAATGTTTTCATGGAAATTCTTGACGAGTCACTGAACTTTCAAATACAACATTATATTGAGAATCAAGGATAGGTATGTTAGTGCGCAATAAATATTTTATTTGTACTATAATTATAAAAATGTATACAAAATCAATAAAGATAATTGTATTCATAAATATAAAGTAAGTAATTGTAGCGACAATGTAGTCGCTTTTAGGTTAACTACGTCGGCTAAATATTAAAGTCTCGTATCGATCTTGTGGCTACACAATTCGTGGAACTTGGTTATGTTATCGATTTTGACGATGAAATTGTAGATAACTTTACCCGACATCTACATAGAGTTGAGGTGTACTTATATAGGTTGTTCGTAATAATAATAATTAATATTTGAGCACAGAAACATAAACTCTTTCAGGGTAGCTGTAACATGTGTAATTTAAATAAATCATGGATTTGATGTTATCTCTGACAATTTAACAGTACAGTAACAGAGAGTTAGAAGCAGTCAATGTATTTGCGTATTTGACGTAGTCAGTGGTTATAAATCATTGCTGATTCAGACAGCATCCAATGAGTCAGGACATGGACAGAGGCGCTGAACTCGGAAATGTTAATGCACGATACAATTGGTGCACAACTAGTGTATGCGGGTAAACGCGGCACAATGCTGTTGCACTGATTAGATCTGTGAAAGAATACAAGCTGTAGCTTATTTGAGTCAATATATTGGATTATATTTTGCCTAGGTAACATGGCAGATTCTAGATTAGACGAAGTGGGCGAAAGGATGATACGAGAGGGATGTGTCAGTTATCTATTTTCTGGATGACAATCCAACTATCGTCTCCGTCTGCTGGACCTATTTTAATAAGTCAGTAGTTAGATTTAGAATATCATAGTCCAGATGTGCAAATGTTATCATCGACAATCAAGTCACAATAACTATGGTAATTTTGGTTATCAAAGTAATCTTACGAACTCGACTTTATACCTTTGATCATTTTCTAAGAAGACGATTATGCTCATGTACTGTAGGAGTTAACACGGATATGGCGACTGGCCCTTACTTTCCCTAACTCGATCGACCTGCTTTGACGTAAAGTGTTACAGATAATGTTCGCCGTATAGCTTCGATAGAGTTAGAACTTTTACCGACTTTTAAACCCATAGAACCAAAATAGTAATATCTTACGCGTAAGGATTTCATAATATATGGTTTGTAGTACGAACTTGTTTACAAAAAGTTATTTGTAATATGCAGTATACTGTAACGATGTCTTATGCTACTAATTATTCCAATTCGTCATACATGTGACAGCGATACGTTGTTTTTGCCTTCGGAACGGTTTGCGGCCGCCATGACACCACGCCGATGAGAAACTTGTCTTAACGGTCGTCCGTACTCGCTTACATCTGACGTCATCTCTCTTAATAAACCATAACCACTGCGAATGACTTCCGATCGCTTATGCTAACGAATACTAGTCAGTAACTTCACGTATATTGTTAGTTTGTGTTTCCATAATAGGTGTTGAATTTTACTACTCCTAATCCTCCTCCTCCTAATCAGCTGACCTTGTGCTTAATGTTTGAAATGACCTGACCAAAAATAAAAAGAAATTAAGTTGAATGACCTACGGTAAAAAATAGGCAATTTCCGCATATTTATCCATGCACTATGTGGTGCAGGCTTATGCAAGGTATGGTCGTTGTCGGCATGCAAAACAGCAATCAAACACCCGCATAATAAATACATTATTTAGTAATAGATTCCTATCATCTCGTACTTTTATCTAGGAAACTATAATTACATAAGCCTCCACTTCCACTCTTGATCCAAAAAGGACATCATGGCTTCATTCGATTAAGAAAATATTTGTCATCGAAGAATTAACTAATGTAACTTTTTGTCTCCAGATACCGATGGATCAAAAACGGCAAATCTTTCGAATACTCGAGCTACGACACCCGAATCTCCCAGCAGCCGGGGCGAGGCACGCTGGTCGTCAGCAAGCCCCGGGATGAGGACCTCGGACAGTACCAATGCTTCGCTTACAACGAGTGGGGTACGGCCACGTCGAACTCCGTCTTTGTACGGAAAGCCGAGCTCAATTCCTTCAAGGAGGCTGATGGACCACAGCAAACCATCACCGCTCAAGAAGGCTTCCCTTTTAAGCTTACCTGTGAACCTCCCGATGGTCACCCCAGCCCCAACGTCTACTGGATGCTGCAAGGAGACCAGGGCCAGCTCAAAACCATAAACAATTCTCGAATGACGCTCGACCCCGAGGGTAACCTCTGGTTCTCGAACGTAACTCGATTCGACGCTAGCAATGACTACGCGTATACTTGCGCCGCCAAGTCCGTGTTCCGTAACGAGTACAAGCTCGGCAATAAAGTGTACCTAGAAGTGCAACAAACAGGTCTATCGCCAGCGCTGAACAAGCACGAACCTGTCCGACAGTATACTTCTAGAAGAGTCGAGAAGGCGTGGCGTGGGAAGAAGGTCGAACTCTACTGCATCTATGGAGGAACGTGAGTATATAATTTCATCCTTCCTTTACTTATTGTATGTGGTCTAAAACAATATATTTGGAGGAGGTTAGTATTAAAGTTTGCAGCTTACTAGTAATTTCCAAGGTGCCCTAGTTCCATTGAACTTTGCACTAGTTCTAACAGGAGCTTCATGACCTAAATTTTCCTGGGAATTTCGATCAATACAGCTTTTGGCATAATTTTAGATATTGGTACCAGGATATTTGGGTTATCGTTAGTTGCGTGAAACTTGTGATTTCTTTTGAAATTATGTTTTATTGTATGTAGTTTCTTAGTTTACGCAAATTAGTATTCTTAATTATTCACAGTTCATAGCGAATTAGATTAGAAATTCCGAAACAGTTCGCAATTCTCATTTACTTGCAAAATTATTACTCTGTGGACTATCACGTCACCTCTCCAGGGAGTTGATCACGACAGTCAAGTGACAGCACCTGTGACGTAATAAGCAACACGTGTGACGTCATATTTGTCGCTTAATGCACGTAGGTATTGATTTTGAAGCGCAGCTCGCCCACACCGCGGACAGGCGACCCCGGGTCACTGGGCTAGTGTCCGTAATTGTTAGCGGTTACGTCATACTGACAGTTATAATAATAGATGGGTCTGATGATTCAATTGTTCATATGGTTATCGTATTTTTATATGTAACGAACGTTATTATTAGTTAGTTAAATAATTCTGTTTCTGGGAATTGTTTTTAATTACAAATTCCATAAAGTTGTTAATCAAGCCTTAAAACATCAAATTGCAATGGTATTATTAATAACCTTTTACATAACATGGATAAAAGATAAACATGGTTACAAAATGTCAACTCTTTTCAATTTATAAATAAAATTATGAACTCGATGCAGGATTAACATGGGGTCACCTGTGATATTCACTGGTAGCGTCCCCTAGCGATGACATTTTCATGACATACAAACATAATGAAATAACGATTCATCTAGTAACCATTTATTAATTAATCTTGCTATGTAAATCATATTTAATTTAATGAAAACTAAGATTTTAATATGTTCTTTTGTTATGAATTCTTTTGTGTTTCGGATCACGGGAAGTAAGATACGCTGAATTAATAATTCATACATTTCCTAATCGAACCTCGACCGTTTATCAGAAAATAACTCAATGAATCATCTTCAGCCGCCGGCACATTCGTCATGGCCGTCGTTAATGTGTAGATTATAACGCCCGTTCTCTATTTCCGTCTACTCGCACTGATAAAACCTAACATAGAACCCACATGGATGCTAGAAGTGTCAAAAAAAAAAAATAAACAGAAAAGAGTAAAACAAAAGACAATTTCCACTCCCTATGTTAAAGCACAAGCTTTACTTGCAGGCCGTTGCCTCAAATAGTATGGAAGAAGAACGGCAGCCGTATTCTATCATCTCAAAGGATCACGCAGGACAACTACGGCAAGACATTGGTGATCAGACGAGCCGGCTACGAGGATCAGGGCACGTATACCTGCGAGGTCAGCAACGGTGTTGGCACCGCTCAGACATACTCCATACAACTTAATGTTGAGGGTAAGTACGAAGATGTTATAGAAATTAGCTTGAACGGTTAGGATGATTTGGTTGGTAGTAACAAAGGACTGCTTAAGTGAATTTTATAGGTCTTTCGATCCTGCAGGAAGTTTTAACGGTTCGGTAACCAGTAAAATGGAGCAGTAGCTTATATGCCAGTTACTAGCGCAATGCGTATAAACATGCCAGTAAAAATGCTCGAGACATATCGATGAAAAGTTTCGTAACCACTTTGTCATCTCCCTCAACTTATCGTATGCCAGCTAAAAAGCTAAATGTCCTTTATGTTAAATGACAATTACGCTAAAACCCTAAAAAATAAACTGGAAATAATTACAAATGACGATAACATCACAAAGTTTTTGCATTCTATTGTGTAAGATAAATTCAACATGAATAAAACAAAACTTGCGATGTTTTACTCCGGCACATCTTCGCCATGTGCAAGAATCTCAGAGACGCCATTAAGCGAGACAGCGGAGTACGCCGGGAACAAACATCCATTATACAAACGCTTAGCGACAGTCTCGTATATCAGATGAAGCTTGCATTATATCGATAGAATTTCGTTTGTTTTCTACATTCGTTTTCGATAGAACTCTCATAGAATAGGTCTTCAATTTGGTAAAATTATTAGGTATATGGTTGTTAATGTTATTAGAATTATTGTTAACTAGTGCTCGTGACTTCACCCACGTGAAATTAAAAAATAATAAAAAGAACATACTCATAACGTAGCTTTTTAAAGGTGAAAGAATTTTTGAAATCGGCCCAGTAGTTTTTGTGTTGTTTCAATACATACAAAAATACAAATCTTACCTCTTTATAACGTTATTCTATGTAAAAGCTCATCAATTTCGTATCGATTAACAGCACAGGAGCCACGCTGGCTACTAAAGACTAGTTGGATCGTATAGCTAACATATGGGTGTACGTTTGTCCGTGCGTACGTGTGAAGGGTGGGGTGCATTGTGGTATGCGGTCGTAATTCAATTGTCGAGGAAGTGCGCTCACTGCGATCCACGCAGACTATTTCGGCTAATGGCACACGTCATCTGTTAATATACAAAGAATTTTTGCAACCCATTTTATAGATTATCATAGAACAAATTGTGACTATTACAGCTATAATATATGTCGGTATGACAGGGTTTTAAACTTTATTGCATAAACAATATTTTAATCGGAATGAGTAGGAAATAAAAGTTCCCGACTGTACTTGGAGTTGTGGGTAATGTTATTGACCAATGTGGTATGAAATAGATAATGAGTAGGTACGTTTATAGGGTTTCAATGTAATTTGAAGCCATTAAACATTTCCTTTTAAACAAAATTTAAAAAATGTATAAATAACAGTATCTTGCTTCTCTATAGATGATGATTATATACGTACTATAAATTAGGTATTTTATCCACGTCCTGACTTTTCCGGGTCACGTCACGGAGGCGGCGGGCGTGTGTAGCGCCATATAGACTGCGGTAATTAGGGCCCTCGGGACGTCACACGACAACCGTATAATTCATACATTTACATGCCCATGTTCGGTATTCGTAGCTACAATAATATCTGTAGACGGTGTATTTGGAAGACGTGACATGTATACAACTTTTAACAGATTCAATAGATCAGTTCACATAGCCATGTACCGTAGAGCTACGAATCAATGACTAAATTGACAGCTCACGGCTCGACGTACTAAAACCCGAGCCGTGAACTGCCCGGTGACTAGCAACTCACGCAAATCATCTCGCGATCCAGACAAAGATCGGATTTGTGAGACGGTTCACTGATCTGCTTCAACTACGCGAAACGTGAGCTGATCTGCAGGTCATCAATTTTTAGTTGAGTTACCCATAACTAATTGTGGTACTAAGAAAATGAGGTACTTCTGTATATAATGTAACATGTTTCTTGTGAATAAAATTCAGTAAAGTTAATTAAAAACTGTTTTATATTCTGTTTACGGAAAACTGTACCCCTTTTAAATTGCAGAATACATTAAGCATTACTCGTAAATGGTTTAAGAGAGCCCAGTGGGTCAACAGGAATTGCTTTAGTACAGCAAGTTGTTATTAATTGTCAAGGGGATGTTTGGCTACATTCCACCATCCCAACTTTTCAACGATTATAATTTAAAAGCAGTATTCTTTTGGCTCTTTCCCCGCTTTTAAATTTATGATATCAGAAATGCACTTAGTACTTTCAATGGAATTCTCGCTTATATTTCATTTGATATTTTGACAAGATTTTCAAATGTTTTCTGTCCTGTCACTAAGATAGTGAGTAATTTTTATGCAACATGTTCCACGTGGTAGTTGCATAACGTTGACGTCATGTAATCTAGATATCCTGTTTGTGCCTACTGAGACATGCGACGTGTCCTTATTCCCGTTCGCACGAACATTTAGCGAACAGAACAGATAAGAGATTTAAAAATGTTTTGTGACATATTTTATTTTATCCTATTGATGCAGTATAATGTGCATTTTTATTTTTTTGTTTTGTGTTTGCTACCAGAAGTAAATGTTGCAGCGTCATTTGAGTTAGCCAAAGAGGTTTGTTATGAACACAGCGTTCAAGTAATATCTGTGCGACTCGTAATTGCGGTAGACACGCGACCCAATGTCACGTGCCCGTTTTGTTAATTGTTCGCACGCTACCGAACACACGCTTAAATCCCATACACACATTATATTCGGAAATGCTCAAATAAATGCATTTAATACATTTTTAATCTTCTTATAATTTTAAGTTTTAAATTACAACCAAACACACTAACAATGTAAACATAAATAAGTATGCATAACTTATTACGTTGCATTCCAGCTGCCCCATTCTTCACGGAGGAGCCGCAGTTCCAGAACCTGGCTGAAGGGGAGACGGCAGTGATCAACTGCCGCGCGGGGGGCACGCCCGAGCCCCAGATCTCGTGGGTGCACAACGGCAAGCCGATAGAACAGGCAGAGCCCAACACACGTCGGCAAGTTACTGCCAACTCCATCGTCATCACTGACCTGGTGAAGAAGGACACGGGGAACTACGGCTGTAACGCAACAAACTCCAATGGTTACGTCTACAAGGATGTCTATATTAATGTGCAATGTGAGTATATTTTATTCCAATAATGCTTTACTCACGTTTAAGTAAAACTTTGGCCCCACCCACAGGTGGACTATGACTTGACTTGTAAAAAGATGCTATGTAAGAGTCACGGCGTTTTTTTGCTTTTATTTTTAAAATCATATTTTATTTGATGTCCTTAAAGCGTAGGAAATGAAAATCCCGACGCTGCTCTCAACTGTGTCATTACTTTTTATATTTGAAACTTCACACACTCCCAATTACGTGAATAAAGTGTCAACCATGTTCACTTCCTTAGCAATTACGTGAGCTCTTGTAATGTCAACAAAACATTCAGCCAGCGAGAGGCGGTGAAAAGATACTCGGAAATGTTCACGTTAAAAATGTCATATTCACATACATGACTTCTACTCATATACATTTGTACGCAGCTCTGACTTTTTTAAAATAATTATTTATTAGAGCATTGAATTGCATTTGTATATCTAAATTGGAAGGAAGTGTGACTCAATATCCAAGGACTAACGATGTTTTTATGTAATTCGGTAGTACGTACTGTTTGAAGCCCTAAAATGTCACGCGACGAATATACACGCACAATATCGTTCTAAATAAAAATTAATTGGCCACATCCTTACTGGACTGAACTAAAATGGTTTATATATCGTAACAGCCACTTTGTAGTAGCACGGTAAACTATAACAATAACTGTCAGTTACAATGAATCTTACCAAAAGTTTGTACAACGAATAAATTTGAACGTTAAAGTCGTTGTTTTAAAGTTGAATTTGCTATGCTTTGATTTGCCATCTGCTTTGCTGATTTTTTGAAAAAAACTGGATGCGTTTACAAAAGAATGAATGTATTTTATGATTCTATACAATATGTTGCAATGCAGAAGTCTTTTGTTTACTTTTTTAACGTATAAAGTTTTGCTACACAAAGATTATGGGTACGGTTGTAGGATTTATGTTTCGTTTTTTATGTTCAAGGGACGTATTTCGTCTTTTAATATGCCATTGAAAATACTGCTACGTTGATACCGGAACTATCATAAAAATGTAGGAATAATTAATATCACAAAAGGAAAGATTAAAAAAACCACAGATGATATAATACTATACTACTAGTAATTACCTGACAAGGTGTTAGAATTAACAACGATGTGTTAGATGCCAAGGAAAGTTTTTTCCTTTTTGCAAAATATTTCTAAACCGATTTCTATTCTATGAGGGATAAAAGTAAAATAAGGAAAATTTACAAAGTAGGCAAAATATTTGTAGTACACTCGAACAAGATAAAACGCCCTCTTCATATACGCTTGGTGTACAATTTTCATGAAAATTGGTATTATGAAGTGGAATGACCCGTGCTACGTCGGTCAACACCCCTTGATATTACCCCAGCTGAGGGGATGCAAGACGATAACATTTTTTCCTAGGGGCTGGTTCACGTTAGGGTAGCCGCAATATATGTGAATAGTTTTTATCACAAAAGGAACACGACGTGAAATCATGCTACCTAATAAACCTTACGTTCATATAAATTTTGAAACTGAATTGCTCTTTTTAAAGAAATTATAGTAGGGGTTAGGAATGTATTTGACCGTTTCACGCATTTTATTCACACTACATTTTAGAATTGTACAGTAGTGTTTTACGATTCTTTATGAGGAAGTAAAATCCCCTTCCTACATATGCATGATTAAAACGCTCTCGGTCTACGCACAAAGGCAGTACGAACCGCGTCGCTACACCTCGCCACCTATACCTGAATGCCATTGTGCTCTCGCCCCAACATCCCCTCGCTGCGACGGATTTGTGTCGGTTCGATTCCTACGAACAATCGAGTGCTCTTGCACTGGTAAATATCGCAGATTATCTGTTAAACAGATAATGTCACAGTAAATATTATGAGAGACGAATATTATTATCGTTTAGGATTATATTTGACGCAAGAAAATGCTACTATAAGAATGATTTGTTAGGTATCGCTAATACTTAGTTCGAAACTGTTTAAATTCGTAACAGTTGAGGACGGTAGGATACGTCAATTATATCGGGCACATCCTTATGAGGTGTGGAACTCTACGCACGCCCACGGCGCAATCTGCTCGCAGCGGAACTTACACTTACGTGTGCATCTTACATCCACCACTGACGAGGTTACTCACCTGGATGCTTACAGTTAATATTCTTCAAATTTCCTTTACATCATCTAGATCATTTAAAGGCCAATGTCATTAAAAGGTTAAGATAAAAAATGACTTGAAGGAATTCATAGTAAGTTGGCATTATGGTCACAGGGTTACACAATTTGTAAACAAGATTTGCATATGTAGTCGTAATATTGCAGCAATCCCACCCGAGATCAAGGAGGGTCCGGAGAACCTGACTAAGGTGGATGGCTCTGTAGCGGTGCTCAAGTGCCGCGTGTTCGGCGCTCCACGCCCCATCGTCAAGTGGATGCGTGATGATGTCGACGTCACCGGAGGAAAGTCAGTACATCACGCATAGATTGTTTTTAGTGTTTGAATGCGATCTAGAATGCCAAAATGTTTAAATATATTTGTGGTTCAGGTACAACATAACGGCGGAAGGCGACTTGGTGATTCGCGACGTGTCCTATACCGATGTAGGCACATACGAGTGCTACGCTAAAAACAAGTTTGGCGAGAAATCTGCCTACGGCTCGCTCACTGTCAAGAGTTAGTATACGACTACTGAAGTGACCATTAAGGGTTATATGTGATAGCATTTTCATAGTATTTATTGTGTTCCAGAGCGCACGGTGATAACGGACAATCCGGACAACTACGAGGTAGCGGCGGGCTCGTCGGCGACATTTCGCTGCAACGCGCACGCCGACGACTCGCTGCGGCTCGACATCGTGTGGCTGAACGACGGACAGCCCATCGACTTCGAGGCCCAGCCGCGCTTCCGCGTCACCAACGACCACTCGCTGCTCATCTCCGACACCAGCGAGCTCGACTCCGGCGAGTACACCTGCATCGCGCGCACCGCCGTCGACGAAGCGCGCGCGCAGGCCACGCTCACCGTGCAGGGTCCGTATACCACACCCTCACCCTCCCTCAAACACACACCCCACGAGATCTGCAGCAACTGATGATCTCTTACAGATAAACCCAACCCACCGGCACTGGACGGCGTCGAATGCCACGAGAAAGTGGCCACCCTGCGCTGGCACTCGATGGGCGACAACCGCGCCCCAATCCTGCGCTTCTCCATCCAGTACAACACGACGTTCACGCCGGACTCATGGAACGTGGCCAGCGACAACGTGCCGGCCATCGACACCTCGTGGGCCGTCGAGCTCAGCCCCTGGGCCAACTACACCTTCCGCGTCAGCGCCTGGAACAAGATCGGCCCCTCCACGCCCTCCGCGCACTCCGACGTCTGCACCACGCAGCCCGACGTGCCCTACAAGAACCCCGACAACGTAGAGGGCAAGGGCCGCGACCCCACCAACATGGTCATCTCCTGGACGGTCTGTATATCTCTTGACGATCGCATCTAAAACTATTATATCTACATCTGAGTACTAAAATATTTGTTGGTGTTTTCAGAAAATGCCCCAAATCGAACACAACGGCCCCGGGTTCTACTACCTGGTGTCGTGGCGACGCAACATCACCGGGCAGCCGTGGAACGACCAGCAGGTCACCGAGTGGCAGGACACCGAGCTGGTCGTGCCCAACACGCCCACCTTCCAGCCCTACAGGATCAAGGTCATCGCCGTCAACTCTAAGGGAACTTCCAATGTAGCCCCAGTCGAAGTTATCGGGTGGTCGGGAGAGGACACCCCGCTGCAGGCCCCCACTAACTTTACCCTGGTGCAAGTGACAACCGGCACCACGGCCCTGCTCAGCTGGAACCCCGTGCCCGCTGAATCCGTGCGAGGACACTTCAAGGGCTACAAGATCCAGACCTGGACGGACGGCGAGGAAGACAGGGTCAAGGAGATCCTAGTGAAAGCCGACGCCTCAAGTGCTCTCGTCTCCAAGTTCAGACCCTTCAAGAAAAACAATGCCAGGATCTTAGTATACAACGGCCGCTTCAATGGACCTCCCAGTGAAGTTCTAAGTTTCCTCACTCCTGAAGGAAAACCAGGAACAGTCAAGTCTTTCGAAGTATACCCAATCGGATCATCGGCTATGCTACTCAAGTGGGATAAACCAATTGAAGAGAATGGAGTCTTGACCGGTTACAAGATATACTATCAAAAAGTAACAGGAACCGCATTGGGACCATTACAAGAGAGGAAGAAGGAAATCGATCCTAAATTCGACCGAGCAAAGTTGGCAGGTCTGGAGCCTAACACCAAGTACAGGATCGAAATCAGAGCTAAGACGAAGGCCGGTGAAGGAGAGAAGTATTATGTGGAACAAACTACTAAAGCCATGGTCAACGCTAAGCCGGACATTCCCATGTTTGAGACTATGATGGTGCCGGCTAAGGAGGGCACGGCACATATCCTCGTACGTTGGCTACCTTCACTGGATGGTCACCCTGGTACGCACTTCGTGGCGTGGTACAAGCTGAAGGGGCACCCTGACTGGATGAAGACCAATGAAATAACGGAGGACGATTACGTGATAGTTACGGGGCTGGAGCCTGGACAAGTATACGAGGTGAAGGTGACCACACACGATGGAGAGTATTTCAGCACCAGTGATGTTAAGGATGTTGATACAACTATTGGTGAGTGTTTATTTATTTCGTTTTTTCTAGCTCATGCTTAAAGTACTTGGATCTTGAAGAACTTTTTTGTAAAAAGTAGATAGACTGAGTTAACGAGTTTTTAAGGAAATAAAAGAAATTTGATCTAGCAGTCAACGTAGAATTCAAAAATAGTAATGTATAATTTACCCGCGTG
>JAOCNA010000012.1:696946-708486 GCA_026546675.1 Papilio helenus | reverse complement strand
ACACCGAGGTGGTCAACGACGACCATGGACATCCGCAACACCAGAGGAACTACAGATGTGTTGCCGGCCTTTAAGGAAATGATAGACTCGCTTCTTGAAGGACCCTAAGAGTCTATGTTCTATGTTTGTTAGAGTAACCAAAACGTCTGAATGGATCTCGATGAAATTTGGCATAGATGTAGAGCATAGTATGTAGAAACACGTAGGTTACTTACTTTTTTAAGTGACCGCGGACGTAGTCGCGGGCAAAAGCTAGTTTAAGTAAGATTGACTAACAATTTGATCACTTGTTTTATAGTTATTTAGAATAGAAACTTTGCTAAAATAAACATATATTGAAGTACAGATGACTTATTATTTCTGTTTAATGTCTTAAACATAGGCAGTATTTACATAGTAATTTAAATTACATCTTTTATTATTTAATTAAGTTAGCAAGATAAACGGCAATGCGGTATAATTTGCTACCACAAAGGTTATATGTAAACGAAGCCTTCGCTGATGTCATTAAGTAAATTATATTAATTACTCAGAATTAATCAGATTTTCTAGAGACTCATAAACGGAAAACGGGTCTAATATTATCTTAATTATATACTCAAATATTACATTTAATTTAATCTTACTTCTTACTAATATTACAAATGCGAAAGTTCAGATGTTTGTTAGAGTTTGTAGCCTAAACAGATAAACGGATCTCGTTGGCATAGATGTAGAGCATAGTCTGGAAGAACACATAAGCTACTTACTTTTGTTTTTTTCCACGCGGACGTAGCCGCAGGCGAAAGCTAGTGCTCTACTTCATTTTGTGTCACTTAATTATCGACCTAATCTTTTTCTCATTTGAATTTTGAATTTTAAACACATTCTAAGCCCCACTCATTATATAGCAGACTAGTTGTCGCTCGCGACTTCGGCAGTGTGAAATTAAAAAAAATATATAGCCTATGTTACTCACAGATAAATTTCCTTTCTAATGGCGAAAGAATTTTTAAAATCGGCCCAGTAGTTTTTGAGTTATTTCAATACATACAAAATCTTTTCTCTCTACAATATTAGTATAGATAGTATAGACATTGATAATTTTTTAGAATATCTGTTTAAGTTTGACCTTATCATTTAAGACGCTCTTAAACTGTCGTTTCAGCATTCGGCCTTTCCCCTCGAAACGGTACAAGTTCTAAAGTTCGATTCGGCAAATGTTTTGTTCAATAATTAACATTGATTAATGTCCTTCGATTGACAAAGTCGTCTAAAAGGCAATTAACATGATTAAATTGGGCTTCGGTAATTTATTCTTGTTTGATGTTAGCTATAGTAAATAATTTTTCGATTCTAATTATTTGTATTTTGCCCTCGAGTGTCCTTGAATACAGTTAATTTTCTACCCATTATAATAAAACATAATTTTACAATTGTAATAAGGTTGAAATCTCGTTATAGACATGCTCAGAATTATGGCTCTTATGACAGTTTTCTTTACAATACTCGACCAATGGGTAGCGAAATTAATTCTCTGACTGTACCTCGATTAGCCACAGGGACTTTTTAAACATATTCCCTTTCATCTCATAAATCTAACAATCACTTAACGAATTACAAGAGAAGCTTTGTAAAGGAACATTTTAATAATCATTAGCATGTGAATTAATGTAACATCAAGAAATATTTTTAGCCAGTGTTGATATAATTCAAATCCAAGGAACTTTTGTCCAAATTTCAGCTCTGGACCCGCAGAATGAAGTCATATTTACGCTCCGATGATGCGTGAAATCTCCCAGAGGGCGTTAGGGTCGGTCCGCACTGACTGACGTTTATGACTAAACAAATTGACTGTGAAACGATAATTATGAACGTCAATATTAGACATATACTTCGATATTTTGTTAGGATTTTTTAAGAATTTTATCACAAACTAGCTGTTGCCCGCGACTTCGTCCACTCAATATTAAGATAAAAAAGTAGCCTATAATATGAAATTTCGGTCGAAATCGGCCCAGCCGTTTCGGAGATTACCCGGAGAAAACGCGGCTTGCGGACAGACAGACAGACACAGATAGATAGACAGACAGACAATTTTTTTTTAAAAGCGATTTTCGTTATCAGCAACGGACTACTATAACAATCTACAATCTACTATTACATTATATAGGATATATTCCAATTAACAACAAAGTACAGAGTTAACTCAGGTTTTGGTAAAAAAAAGATATCGTCTATGGTTATAGAAGTTATGTGTTAATTTTGTATTTATCTCAATAGTTATTTTTGTCGTACTCGCTGGTCTCTCGCAATGGCCGCGTTTAGTCGAGAATGTGAATGCTTCAAGATGTCAATGTTAGTGTACGAATGTAAGACACGGCCTTTTATGAACGAATCGATTACACAATCACTATTATACTGCCAATATGGGTTTTTTGAGGATTAACAAAGCTAATGTTTAGTTGAAAATTATTAGTTTTGTTTGAAACCTAGTGTCGGGAAGTTGAAACAATTTCAGTTTTTTTGTTTTCTCCATATCGGATATTTTGGCAGCATCTGAATATTGATCTGAAATGTTGGTAATAGGAAATGGATTGTTTTTTTATGAGACTGATTTTAAGTAATGATGTAAATTAGTCATTTCCCCGCTCGTTTGAATAGCTTCCGTAGTTGCTCTTTGACACAATAATCGATTTAAGTAGTGCACATTTACATATGTTATTAAATCGAAAATAAAATGTAAATTGTCAAAAATCAATCATAAATTGGCAAAAAATAATAAACTCTAACTATTTAAAGCCTGGTAAACATTTTTTTTAATTTAATTCGTTTTAATGTGTTATTAAATATCAACAAGTAAGCTTCAAATTATTTGTCATGCAAAAAAATGACAGAGTTTTGATTTTTTGAATTGTAGAAATAGTGTTTTCTGAATATCAATTATTTGTAAACTAAGGATATGGTAGCTGGTGTATTGAAAATTAAGGAAAAGATATTTTTGTCACAGAAAATGTATTGGATTTTAAATTTAGCTCTGGAAGCCGGTGGTCAGGCTCGCTTTATAGATAAAAAATATTTCTACATTAAATAAATCATTGCTCGTTTTCATCTTTTAAATTAATTTGATGTACAGAGCTGATTTGCAAGTGAATATTTTTATATCAAATGCATATCTTTTGAAAGTAAACTTTGCTTAGGATCACAAATAAATATTGTTTTATATGAATTTAGAAGCTCACTTGTCAAATGCAATATAAATTTTCTATAAATATTTAATCACACAGAAATTCTAATAATATTTCTGTATAATATATATAGATTTGACAGTAATATTTTTTTAAATGGCCCCCAATTTGAGAATCACCCAATTTGTAACCATAATGCCTGGTTTACACTTGGCAAGTAGCGCAGACCAGGCATGAATTGTATTTACTGGCACCAGTTGGTGTTCACATGCCAGTTGCATGCCAGTCTAGTTATTGAGCGGTACTTGACAAGGGAACTAGGCATAAACTTCGCTGCAATGACACTGGTTTTACATATTACCGTCTCTTTCACTCGTTTTGAATATACAGAGACAACATGTGTTCGACAGAATGTTCTAGAATATATTTTTAGAGGCAGTTTGACCACCGCGCGTGTTGGTGCTTTGCGGAGTTTGTATTCGGTGTTGTGATGGTATTTATATTGTAGGCGTCTTGGAGAGCACGGCTTTTCTTTATTAAACACAATACTGATAACGTAAATTAAAAAAAATACATGACACATTATGCTTGGAAATGTCAAATTGTCATATTGATAATGAAGTTTATGCGATTTAAGGCAATTCTTAATGTCTTGACAATGATATTACTGGCAATCTCAATTTCTTATAGCATTTAGGACTTCCAATATCCTTAGAAGTCATAGAATGAAGAATAAATTTGTTAATTCACTCGTCTATAGCAATTAATGTATTTAACTATAAATTTCCTTTTAACATGATCTGTTATCTTTTTAAATTCATAAATAGTCTTTTACACATTAATTTTTTCTTAGCTTGCATTATTTTTATATGTAAAAATAATAAGTCTTACACACGTGCGACAAAATCTCTTGATTGTAATCTTAGATTTAAGTCTAGATTTTCGTGTTAACTATTCTTTAGCTAACGTTCGCTTTGGCATTCTATTAAATATATATTTGCTTTATTATTATGTCCTATATGTCGATTCAATATAAATGAGAATAACAAGCCTGTCTAAATTTACTTTTATAAGGCTATAATTACAGACTTATTAATACACAGACATGTTTGTATCATCTAACAGTGGATTATTCCAGAATAAATCCATAGACATTTCTCATTTCTATTGGATTTGATCATCGCTAACAGATACATTCAAATTTATGTTTGTTAGTGAATTGTTTCGCTTTTATTTAAGTAATTCGTATTCAGTTCTTCGCCTGAAAGGTGTCGGGTCCTAAGTAATGTACATTCCACGCGGTAAAACCATGTTGATTTTATATAGATATGTTTTATTTATATGTTTGAAACTCGGCCAGATGTAATCTGTGAGCAGCGCTGGTACTGCCGTGTGTGGACGGAAACCGAGGGATATATTGATTATTTATTATTGTATATTTATATTTATTTGTCGTACCCCTGGCCCGGTTTGCCGCCGGGAGCTTGCTCTGTCTGGTACCTGCACATCGCATATTTGACGGCATGTTATCGTAGCCACCGTAAGTTATTTGTTAAGGAGTCTTGATCACCTCTATTGTCTAGTAAGAATTATTAATATATGTATTTTTAATATTAAATACTTTAGGAGATCCTCGTTCGATTTTGTCGCTTATTACGCCGACCCTGTTGATTGTGAAATATTTTTCCTTGACTTTGTATTTGTTGGCATTGGAAATGAAAAAAAATATATGAAATTTTGATAAAATTTGTGTAATTGTTGACCACGGTGATATCACTGCCTTTCACGAAAATTCTTAGAATTAATCAAGTGTTCATTGTACTCGCCGTGTATATAAAATTGACTTAGTCGTCGCTCGCCTCTGAACAACTGTACTGGAATCAGGTTGTTAGCGCAATCCTGCATTCGCGTTAAATGCATTAAAATGATGTTACACGATGTATTTGCTCTTGAGAGTGACATCCGTATATAGATTTCAAATTGACCTTAGCGTGTAATAGGCTGAAAGTTTTTCTCATAGCTAATCTTGTTGTAATTGTACTTTGTATTCTCTTCCGTTTATAAAGCCGAATGGAACCGGTTAAAAATGTTTATTGTGCTGTTCAATGCATTCAATGTTAATCTATAGTAAATACGGACGCTTCCTTACCATCTCATTTGTGACGGACAAAAATAAATGCCGCTAAACTGTTGTTGACAATTTTGTAGGTTACCCGTCGCAAAAGAAAATAATGGCCGCTCTTGGCGCGAAATTCAACCATAGACAATATGGTCTGTCACAGAGAAGTAACGAAAGCGTCCGTATTGCAAACTTTTACTAAGCGAGCTTCTTAATACCGAGGTGTTTTGTTAAATTAGATGATAGTTTGCATTTAAATCAAGTTGAAACATGACAAGATGTGTGATGTGACATCAGAGATCACGAATTAAATGATTTACAATTTTAGTTTGGATTAAGTGACGGTAATTTATTGTGTAACTACGATGGATATTTTTTTATGTTGCATAGAAAATAAATTTTAAGAAATTAGTGTTTGTTTTTTATTTATCTTAATTTCCTTACCCTTATTTTTAAACACATTTGGAAGAGTTTATATTACTTAAGGCGATAAACGATAATTTCGCACATTGTACCTTAGAGCTAATTATCGTCCACGTAGTACCTACAAAGCTGGTAACAAAATCTCGGAGACTCGACAAAGCGTGTCATAGAATACTACGATGCCACTGTGAAATAAGAATGACTAGTATCTCCATTGTCAATACTTTCACTGAGGGTAGTTAGTACCAAATTTCCACAAAAATAAGTACACGTCAAAGGAAATAGATTTCTAAAACGCCAAATTTCACTAACTGCAACAATGTAAATTTCCCTCATGTTACAATATTTGTATGAAGGATATAAAGCTTAAATCTGTACATATCGTTTCAGATAAGACATCGAGTTATCGAGATATATATGGGATGGCCCATACGTCTAGCGAAGTCACAAAATATTAGCAGTCGACATTTGAGCGCGTCGTGAGGTGCATGTGTTATCGGGAACATATTTAGTGTTCGTAAAAAAATTGTGTTTTCGATCTTTGACCATTTGTATAACTAGAATAGTTACAGTGTCAGTGGTTTGGCAATTATATTTATTTCTAGAGGAAATAAAACAGGTATTGATTTATTTCATGTATTAAATTCGTTTTCGCAAATTTTAATGAAACAAGAGATCGTTGATACCACTTATGTATAATTGTTTAACGATACTGATCGAGTGCATTCTGTTGACTTCTCGTTTAACCAACTTTTAAAATCTATTATTTGCAAATTTAAATTTAAAAATTAATACGTTAAATCATAAAAAGCACAGATACAATTAAATATGTTGTAAATACTAAACACAACTTCTGTTAGCAATTATTAAACTTGGAATTTAGATTTAAATTTATTCTGTCTTAGTAGATGTGTAAAAAAAGATAAACAACTTTTTGTGTCTGATGTAAACACGGTGTTATTAATAGTGTCCCTCGCACAGTCTCCCAACCACGGACCCTGTTTTATGCTCTGTTAATTGATTCTATTTTTCAATCAATTTTACATCTTTAACCGGTTTAACATCTGTTGCAAAAAACGACCATTTTAAAATTTCGTGTAAGAAAACGATTTGCTTATATCATAATTGATATTGCTTGTGTTTTGCACATCTGAAAATTGATTAAAGTTAAGCTCAAGTTAAGTTTTTGCTAAGTTTTAAATTATGTTTTTTGTTCAATCGATATTATGGTGCGTTTGACAACACACTGTTAATTAAATTATCTGACACAATACTAAAACGGAACAATAAGTTATTGCTTACAATTTATCTTGCATGCACTTAAAGGCCAATTATGTTGTTGTAAATTGATTAACTAGTAGACATATGTTATACGCGGAATCATCACGGAGATGGATCTTTATGTGGTTTCTTATCTAAAGTTAATTAAATAAGTAACTTATCTATACGATACATGATTTGCATAAAATTAAATTTATAAAATTTGACATTTGTGTTGAGATAATTCATTTGTTGTGTCGACCTATAAGTTGAGGTGAATCTTTAAATAGAAACGTCCAAATGGCCACAACAAAAGCAGGACGTGGGTAGCGGGCAGTGGTCGTGTGGCTCGCGGACGGGAGCGGCCGAGCTGTGGCTTTTTCTTTTTGTCCTGTTACCTGTTCCCGCACGAACCGGCCGCTGGTTAGCCTAACAAGTGCGCGCCAGGGGTACACAATCTTTTTCGCATTTACTTATTCATTTATTTAAAGTCATTATTTATTGTATTATAGCTGCGTTAATGTTATTATAGAATATGTACATGTTATTTACCTAATTAATGCTGCCTGTAGCACAAGAGGTGAGCTGTAGGTGTCTTAAATTACAATTTACTAAAAAACAATTGTTATTTACTGATTACCCAGTCGCAAAGTTAAAGTAAATCATAAACCTCAGCCAATTTTTTTTAATCTATATAAAAAAAAATTATTATAAAAATGAATCGTGGATTTGATTTGAATATTTTGCATTTTGTTTGCAAAGTCACGGGGTCATTCCCATTTCGCAGCGCAGTTATCACAGGATGCGTCTGTCGTTGACGACCAGACATTCGAAAAATTATACTGAGATTTTTAACAAGCGAACGGACATATTATAAAAATAATTAATTAATCACTATGAAACTTTACATTTTAGTGATCTAGCCTTGAGAGTCGTACGAATTCGTAATCTATCGGTAGGTAAACTACGTTAAAATGGAATTATTCGAAATGTAAATTGCCTTAACTGTAACTATTGGTTTCGGAAAAATATAGTGGTTTCGGATTTTCCTATCGCAAATACGGAATGAATATTTGTACAAGATCAACATCTACACCACAACGCAAATATTTATTTTCCTATTCATATATTCATACGCTTACATCCGTTAAAAAAATAACGGTATTTACGTTCAATCGTTCATGAAAATAGTCAGAAATATAGCCCTCGGAGATATTTAATTGTTCTTATATGACCAAAAAGCATTAGATATATGTACAATAATATATAGAGCTCGAGATCTTTATAGAAAACTGTAAAATTAGACAATGTATTGTGGTATTTAAACATATTGAAAATAAAGCACAGAACTTTAGAACGTCACTGCTCCCTACTCATTGTATTGCGTAGTTGTTTCTGTGTATTAAAATTAAATAAGTGCGTTAAAGTTTACTCATAGCAAAATGTATATATTTATAGCAAAACTAACTACAAATTTTATCACAGTTTGCAAACAAATAATTCGCAGTTTGTATGATGAACCAGCGCAGAATAAAACTGATTCATTGTTACATAAACTCGTAAAACATACTTAAAAATTGTTTATTAAATAATCTCTTTCGAAAATGGTAACAATATTGCACAAAAGTATAGAAAAAGTAATTTTTAATTCAATATAATCAGAACAATCATATAATAAAAGCATAGCGCCAGTTTACACCAATATTACTAATTATAGGTTATCGTGCGGTGACCACTACAGATTGTGGTAAGCTATATATTTTTGTTGTTCTCCGATAAGTTCCAACGAGTGAGATCTTTATTCTAATTCATTTATAAAAAACCTAATTGTACAATAAATTATACAGCTGATAGTGATCGTATTTTTTGTAATTAAAATACGAAAATAGTTAGTAATTAATTACCTTTTTAGTAATAGTACTAATTATAATCGGTTTTAATATTTGTAATGTCATATTTCCCTGGATGTTGGCAGCAATAAAAAGTTCTAAAATCATAGGGATTTTTAAATGACAAACGACAAATAGACAAAAATGTTGCGCACCCCGCATCATAGATCCATGTGTCCTCTTTTTTGTTTACACCTTTTGTTAGTATAATTCGACATCGGGAGTGAGAAAAAAAAAGCGGCGTACACATTACATCTTGACAGGGAGATATTTAATGAAGTCGTCGAGTTTTTTGGTGCGCGGCCGTTTCTCACGACTGTACTGTATTGTGGGAGCACGTCCAAACGCACCAATCAATTATGTTAAATGTGATAATTTTTACTTTTTTTTTGTTAAAGACGTTAGGCTTGTGACCCAAAACGATTTCGTATAGTCAACAAGCGTATTATAAGGCGTTTACACGGTTATTACTGACAGGAATTTTAAACTCCATAAAGTACTTTGTTTTTTAGGGTGATGGAAATTAAAGTTTTCAAAAATAAGAATAAAAATTGCAATGTATTACAGGAATAGTCATTCGTAATATTTATAGAATTAAAATATATAATTAGATCCAAATGCTTAATAAATATTTTTAGGAGACAAGACTAAATAGAATCAACACTTTGATATACCACAAATTATCACAAAGTAAACAAACATTGGCAAGATTTTGTGTCAATAACAAAATTATCATTCAGAATTCCTTCCTTCCATTATCATTAAAACAAACGGCACGTTAAGTAAATATACACACAGATAATGGAATTAAACATTACACAGTAACAACAAACAATTGAAAATCTAAATGTACTACAAAATACCTATGACAATTTGGTGGAGGCTCACTAATTACCAACTAATGTAATTTTCCTTTGCGAAACTATTAAAGTGTGTTTTAATATTTTAAGGTACAATCTAACTAAAGAACATCCTATTAAAATATATTGTACTATTTCCGAATTAATCGACTACTGACAATATGAGAAATATTATCTGCAGCGATAACAAAAGTCGTTTCACACGCTCTACAAATGACACCGCAACTGTGCAGTGTAAGCCGACCCCATTTACATGATACATGCACAATACAAGATTCAGGCTTAGTACGTTCTATTCAAAACAGTCTCCTATTACTGTAGAAACTTTACTGCTGCTTTAAACACCAGGGCTGACACATCTGTGGGCTTCATAATGTAGCTTCACTTGTAATGACTATTTATATTTATTGACTACTTCTGATTGAGGTTATGATAAAAACACTAAAATTAACACCCTAAAAATTCTTCTAAACAAAATAATTTGTTTCATTTTTTTATAAATTGTATTCGAAAACAGTTTTAAGGTTGCTAGGGTCAGTCAACTCACGCCGGGACGACACGAGCATTTTTGTACATCCAGGCTTTGTCAACCTTTTTATACATTCTCACTAAAATTATTTGCAATATTCTACTTTTTAAATTGTAATTGCAGGTCCAAAAGACCTGTTAAAAACTTATCCTTATAAAAAAGAACTTTGACGGTAATTGGTAATTAATGTACATTAAATATGTTTGTGAAAGTGATATTTTGCGGGAACATTGTAAATTAACGCGGAGTGACATGGTGTTGATTTCTGTTGGTGAAATACGATGCACTTTGTGGATCGGATTACTTGTAGGGTGACCAACAGCGAACTAATTACAGGAAAACAGATTTATTTTTACTAAGTTAATTGAAAACTTTGTAAAATGTTCTATAGCATGAATAGGTGAAGTTTATAGCAAGGGAATACATACTTTATAATCGTATGCAAAGATTTGTGTATTTACATTGCAGGTATAGTCTGGTGAGGTGTAAGGTGGTGAGTGAGCAGCGAGCGGTGGACAGCGGGAATCGGGTGAGGGCAGTGGGCAGCATGCGGTGGGCGTGGGCGTCGGCGTGGCGCGGCGCGCGGCTGTTCGTGGCCGTGGCGCTGGCCATGTCGCTCAGCCTCACGGCCGGCCGCCGCGACTACAAGAACCGCATGGACAGCATGGAAGCCAAACAAAACTCCGACATCTCGCTATGGATCGACGAGCGGCAAGTCCGCATGTTTAGTGGTAAGTACATCGAGACCTACACACTACAATGTATCAGCTATAACTTATTAAATGCAACATTATGTGTACCAGACCTAGTCTCACGATATATTTGCTGTTTAAGTTTTAACTTGGTCTCAGTACTTGTGTCTCCTAGTCAGTGTCAGACTCAATCTGTTAAGCAGTAATCGTGAGTCTAATTTTTTTTTTGTAGTATTGATCTATTGTAACGTTACAGGTATATCAATGCAAGTGTTCGCGATTCTGAAGGGCCACATATCGCCGTACATCCTGGATCCTAACTTTTCGTACAAGCTACCAACCATCCCCTCGGAGGTGGGCTACGTCAACTTCACGTGGCGTTCTCGCAAACGCTACCAGTACCACTTCGACACGCTCACCTCCTCAGACCCCAAGCTGCTGAAGCCGCCAGTCCTCTCCATCAAAACCCAGGGCCGGGTGCCTAAAGCTCCAAAAGGTTAATTAAATTGCTCATTTGATTACTAATTTTGTACCTTATACTTTTAAATGTGATATTAAAGACATTAATGTTACATTGTTTAGTAATAAGTTGGTCCTTCGA